>AWOL01S0165147.1:0-17391 GCA_000715115.1 Nicotiana otophora | reverse complement strand
AATGCAAAAACAATGATATTTGTTCTTATCAAGAATTTCTAAATTCATTCATCTGCATTTTTTTATGGTGTTTGACTAGAGCTAATTGCTTTCTTTCAGTCAATGGATTGTGACGCAAAAGATATCTAATTCTGAGGCTGCTGCTGCGAACGATATGGAGAAATTCCCTGGTCAGTATCCCTCTTATCACGATCAAGAGGAATCCATTTTTGGTTGCAACCATTACAAGAGGAATTGCAAGCTTCTTGTTCCATGCTGCAAGAAGTTCTTTACATGCATACGGTGTCATGATGATACTACTACTGATCATAGTCTGGAAAGGTGAGTGCCATGCACTGAGTCTCCATTACTATCTCTAAGTTCAGATTTTTCTTTATTTCTACTTTTGAGATATCCAAATTCTGGTTATGACATGCTTGCAGAAAAACTATCACCCAGATGATGTGTATGAAGTGCTTGAAAATACAACCCATCGGTCCTAGTTGCTCAACTCCCTCCTGCGGTAGCTTCTCCATGGGTAGATACTATTGCAAAATCTGCAAATTGTTCGATGATGAAAGGTGAGAAAATCAGGTTAACATTTTCTCATTGATCTTGTTAGCACCATATATAGCCTTGAAAAAAGAAAAGGAGAAGGTGGACATGGAAAAATGCATAAATGGGTAATCAATTGGTAGTTTAAAGTGATGGATTTCTAATTGGTTTTAGCTACTATTAACTAGCGTGATGAACTTCTTATGCTATGAAGCATTATTGGCTGAAGAATCTTTCATGTTTGAGAAGAAAAAAAAAATAAATGGAGTCCTTTTCCGGGCGAACTATAAAATTTATTGCCAATAATATGTCAAAATCTGGTTAGCAAATGAGGCCTTGGAAAATTCGTTTAGGTGAAGAAGAGGAAAAAGTTAAATGGTTGCTGTAAGCTTATTTCATCATTTATATGCTTATGCCTGCACTAGCCACAGCGAAAATTTCCTCTCTTTCTGGCTGGCAACTTTTAACAAAAGCGATTCAGAAGTCCATTCGTGGGTTATATATTGCTACATAGCCTTTTATTCAAACAAGCAAAATTTATGGAGTCTGCACCAGGTTCACATTTTAGGAGCTCTGAGTATAATTGAGGATACAAGACAACTAAGTACAACTTGATAGAATTGCATTATGCACCCCCCTCAAACCTCCCAAAAAATATTATGTGCGTTATACTACATTTTTTTGTTCTAAAACAACAGATTTTGAACAGGCAAATCTACCACTGCCCTTTCTGCAATCTGTGCCGGTTGGGAAAAGGATTAGGCGATGATTACTTCCATTGCATGAATTGCAATGCTTGCATGTCAAAGTCTCTGTCTGTTCACATATGCAGAGAGAAATGCCTGGAGGAAAACTGTCCGATCTGCCACGAATACATTTTCACTTCGACCAATCCTGTCAAAGCTCTTCCTTGTGGCCATCTGATGCACTCTGCATGCTTTCAGGTATTAAGCTCATACTTTGTTTCTTGATTTAATAAATTTAGAGTGAACTTCCATACTGTTCTGCTAATTCTTCTCAATTTTTTCTTACTACTTCTTTTAGGACTACACTTGTACTCATTACACCTGCCCAATATGTAGCAAATCACTTGGGGACATGCAGGTCAGAAAACTTTTTAGTGTAGAAACATCTTTTACCCTTTTTCCTAAAACTGCTACAGTCTTACATTTTATCAAATGTGTAGCTTACTTGGTGCTTAATTTCAGGTGTACTTTGAGATGTTAGACGTGTTGCTGTCTGAAGAGAAAATTCCTGAGGAGTATGCTGGCCAGACTCAGGTTCACTTTTCTATTTATTGATTTTCATGAATGGACTTGCTCTAATTGGGTTAGGCATATCAATCCCTTCTGACACTAAGGTTAATAACAGGCTATACTATGCAATGATTGTGAAAAGAGAGGAACAGCTTCCTTCCACTGGCTCTATCACAAATGTTCCTATTGTGGTTCATACAATACAAGACTTTTATGATCAGAATCCAAAAGGAGTACGAACAGCTGATTCTATGCTCCCACAATGTAGATAACACAGTCGCCCATGAATGCTTGGAATGCATGAAACACTTCTTCTGTTTATCCTTTCATCAACTTATGTGTGCAGCACATTCCCGGATTCTGATATGTTGTAAAGTTCTTAACAGTGAGGATGATGGTCCTAACTTCTGATATGTGACAATTTTGACCAAGTTAGCAGAAATAAATAATACACGAAACATATTTATTTCTTGTTCATTTTTCCAAAATATATGCCTGACACGATTTGTTATATATTTTTCAATTTTTTGATGAATAGATGGTTGAGTCTTGAATTTCAAGCTGAGCAGTTTGTCTATATTATTCAAAGCAGCTCTTGTTTTCGTGGCACCAAGCGGATGAAAACTTAAGCATAATTGTCTCCTAATTCTATGTCTATGTTTTTTTTCATATATGCTTTTAACTGTATTGATTTTATCAATCAACTATAGCACTTGATTGGTTGTTTTCTTGATATTGCAGCAATCTCTTCTATTATCTGTAAGACTGTTTTCTTTCAGCCAAATATAACATTGCTTCCCTTTAGTTTCTGCCTTTTCTCGAAGACTAATGTCATTGTAACACTAAAAATCACATAAATCAATGTCTTATTCTCGCAACAGAAACAAAATCTTGTCTTGCTCATTCCTCTAGAGAAATATTTGCTCTATGTCCCAATCATAGATTTTGCAAGTGCTGTAGTATGTGATACTACACTATCTGTTATATCATGTCAATCATTATAGGGCATGCTAACACTTGTTCTCTCAATTACAAATGTCTTCATTTTCGCCTTGCCCCAATTAAAAGTTCTATGTATGTTCATTATATAAGCTGCTTTCTCGCAGATTGTTTGCCCTTATTCAGTTTTTCTACACTGTAAAAATATGCACTTTCCTACCATGCTCTTGACTTAACATTTAGGAAACATCAAGGAAACTTTCCATCAGAGAAAATAACAAATCTTCGTAGAGTGATCACTCGCATGGTTATTATAATGCTCATATTGTACTCAGATTTAGCTCTTGATATTCTTTTAGAAAAAGGTAGTTCATCACAAAAGGATTGCTTCCCTCTACATCCCTAGTCTAAATTTGTAGTACTATTAAACAGATGACCAGAAGAGATGATATGGATTAAAAAAAAAGAATAAGTTAACCTTAAATTCGGGAAAAGAAGTAGCGATTCCACTTAGCAACTATGTCTTCAGGTGGTAGGGCAGATATGAGGTGTATACATGGAAGGATTGTTTTATACTGCAGCAAAAGACGCAAATCGTCTTCTACAAAGGCAACAAGCTAGTGTCCAACTTTCTAAAAACCAAATATAGCAGGACAGGTGGAATTAAAGTATTCTCAAAATGGCAGTACATTCTCGATGTTTTGTATCCTAACAAGACAAAATTTTGAATGGCAAAAGAAAAAGCCAGTCTGGTATCATTCTTCTTACATTTTCGTTGTACTCTATCAGTTGACACTGGTAAGAGTGAAACATGCTGCAGCACTCTTTAATTCATTCTCAGCAACATGCTCCACAGAATGTCTCGTGTCTTTCAGTGATGATTCCGAACTGCACGAGACAATTTTTTCATTTCAGAACCACAAAACAATGACAACAATAAGAATATATCAATAATAACAACCAGTAGAAGAGTTCAGCTAAATGCATGAAAAATCTTCTAACTTAAGTGTGTATCAGCATTCATTAGTCATTACAATAACACAACTTATTGATAACAATGAGCATACCTTGAGTCATAGGCTTCTTTAGAATCAATATAAGACTGTCTATCATCAATAGTGTCAAAAAACGGATGTATCTCATCGTAGTCTTGAGTAACTTCTGGTGGTACAGAAATTGCTTGTGAAGCTGGCAACTGAGATTGCATGATCATTGTGTTGTTATTGCAAGCACTATTACCATATGATTGTTGAATCCATAACGAATTGACAGCATTATTATCTTTAGGGTCCACAAATGTAGTGTTGTTGTTGTAAGCAGCATAGCTGTTGTTTGAGTAAGAGGGATAAGATTGGACAGGCAATGCATTATATTGCTGTGAAGGCGCATCTTGATGGAACAGTGTTAATCCATTTCCATTAGCGGGCTGAGGAGGAGGAGGAGGCATTCCCAATTGTATCTGAGAAACAGAATCACTGAGAGCTGTGGATGAGATCTCTTGTTGTTGATGCTGCTGTCTATAGAAGGCTAATTGTGCATGGACAGCTTGAAGTTCCTCCTCATAGAGTTGAATGTTAAAGACGAGGTTTTGTATCTCCGCGACACATCCATACACAGGATGCTTATCGCGGGCATTTGCTTGATAAATAATGGATTTCATGGCCACTTTCTTTTGAGATGGATCAAGCTGCTTTAGTATTTTTAGAATGTTGCTGACCCCGAAGAGCCTGTGTGCGTTTTGGAACATTTTGGGTTGATCAGCTGGGAAATAGGGAGCTAAGGGGCAGTCGGAAGTGCAACGTCTCCTTTGGTACTTGCACGCAGCGCAGGCTTGGCTGGTGCCACCCTTGAGAGTCATTGTGTGATCTTCAAAGCATCAAACGGACTTGGAAAAAGTTTCAAGAATGGCAAAGCAATAGGAAGGAAGAAGGGATATTCAAGATTTGAGAAAGATAGGGAATTAAAGGGAGTGTGGTGAAGGAGTATAGGGAAGACAGAAAGAAGCCAAATGGCAGAGGATTGAGTCTGGAACAGGTCTGTTTAATAGCGGATTTTGCTGAGGGCTGGTGAAAGACTCAGTAAAAGTAAAGAGATTGGAAGAGAGAAATTCGGGAATGTTGGAAATGTTTGTTTTTTGGTTTTTTCAAGTCCTTGACCGTTGTGTTTATTGTTTTTACTCAGAGCATAGCCTAGTCCTTTTTCCCTCAGCAAAAATAGGACTTCTTTTCCTCATTATGTGGCGCGCTTGTGGTTACATCTCATTAACGCTTTTGATATTATTTTTCTAGCTTTTATCACACCGGAAAAAACAAAAATATAAACTACTAATTTCTAGCTTTCATCACAGCGGAAAAAACGAAAAGAGAAAATACAAACAACTAATTTCTAGGCTAAATTGACTGCAGTTTACATTTTAGACATTAGATTCTATGCATCAAGTTGGGAAAACATAGTGTTTTTGTTTTTTGGTTTTGATGTTAATCATCTACTGTGCCTAAAAAAGTTTAAGTGTCATGGACACTATAAAGAAGGCCTAGTCACTTTCCTTGATTAGTATTTTCCATTTGCTTAATGGCATAAATTATATATAACATAGAATAAACTGATTCTTTATTTGAATTTTGTTATAAAGCTTTAATTATATTTCTTTAACGTCGAGGGTCATGAAGTACCTATATTGTAGTGCCTTCTCTTTTCAACTCCTTTTTCGTAAGACAATTTTTGTTCCTATACAAGTCTCTATGAGGTTTGTGAAAAAACACAACACAAAAAGAGAGCCAGAGATTGATCAACCAAAACCTCCACAAAATTACAATTTACCAAAAGAGGGATATACCATCCCAACAGTGTGAATAGGAAATAGAAAAAAAAATAGGCAAATCTTCATTCACTCTGTAGTCACCTCCCAAGTGTGACACATGCTCCTGAATGTATTCAAGGTGAAGACGATAATGCCAAGAATGACCAAGGAGTTGCTCGCCAACTGGAGTTTTAAGGGGTTTGATTAACAAGAAAAATAGAGTATAATCAATCGATACCTGCTTTTATCAGGCGGACTATGTGGAAAGAGAGAAACAACAGATGTCTTGAGAAGATAGCAGAGCCTATCAGCAGATTTAAGTTCATTTGTTTACATTTGCTGTCTTGCTGGTGTAAATTTGAATACATAGAAAATGCTGACAGTACGTTAGACTTTATCAGCTCCCTTCAGGGCAAGTGGGAGACTGATTCTTAGACTTCTTGCTGTACATATTTCAGCACCCTTAGTGCTGGTTTTAAACCTCATGAGATCTTTATCTTCACTGATTATATCCACACACAAATATATGAAAAGAGAAAACTGGCAAGGGAAATACTGAATCACCAGTCAGCAAGATGTTTTCCTGCTTCACAAACTATTAGCAATTTTTCTTTCTTTTCATTCTCGTCATCATCTGTCATATACAAAATTCCCATCAATTCTAGAGCACTCAAAATTTACTCCCCCTGAAGTGAGGGGGGTGGGAAGCACGTACTATAAACTGCATCACTAAAAACTTACGACCATTATACACAACTTCCTTACATTGAAAGGTATTAAGATGCAAATTTCCTAGCATTTCCTGTGTACAGAAGCAAATATCATGTAAAAGGTACTTTGCTGCCATTTGGAAGTAGAAATCCAGATCTCTCCAGGTCAGGCAACTGGTAGCAAATGCATCATGCCACCTTATTGTAAGGATTTCCAAAAATTTAGAGAACTGGCAGATGCAAAAACATGCTTCTGCCGACGGTATCCAGGTATCAAGGGCATTGGTACCTACTCTTGCTTTCCTATGATCTGACGTGCACCAATGATGAAACAGAGTTTTCAAATTGGTACCCGCATGCCGATGACTCCTATAATCTTTTCATCACAACAAAACTTGACTGTATGCTACTACAGCTTGGGTTTGTACTTTGTACAGCATCTACATTTTCCAAATAAGAATTTGCAGCTTTTTAGCTCAGTCAAAACAGCATGTGAAGGTAAGATAATAAGTTTGCCGCTTGAATGGAAAAACCTGCTGATTCACATCTGCAGTGTGGTATAGAGGCAGGCATGTTTTATAAGCTGAATTCCGTTTAATTGAAAGAGAGGTATCATCTTCTAAGTCATACTAGTTTACAGCTTCAAAGAAGAGGACCTGCGGTTGCAAATGCCCTCTTTCACACATAACAAGAACATCATCCCAGCTGCCAATAACCTGAATATCAAATACCCCTAATTTACAAAAACTAGAATAATAACAAGACGAATCGGAAGAGGAAGAAGAAACTTGTACCTTCACAGTTTTGTCATCATACATGACCCACCGTCCATGATCATGACCGTAGGCAAAGCAGTGATAATGCTGCCCATAGTAGCAAACCTGAGGAAGCATAAAGAAATAAAGTAAACAACTTGTTAGAGATTTGTATATTAGCAGAAAATATAGAGTACTTCTTGGTAATAGAGAATCTAAATGATTGAATATTGGAATGCAACAGGTTCAAACAGCGAATGGATAGTGAGAATTCATATAGCCAACTCCATCTAGCTTGTGACTGAGGATACTTCTTGTAGTTATGGTTATTTTTTTATTCAGTAGGGGTGTCCGCCCTAACTTATGCGCGCATCGACTATTCTACAGGGTACCTATTATTTTCCACCAACACAAGTACAAGATAATTCTGTCCAAGGCTTGGGCAAATGGATAGAAATCAAAATATTTTGTCTATGGAGATTTGAACGCTGGTCTCCATGGTAAATACCCACTTTATTGAAATTAATCAAGCTCTGAAATTGAAACAGCAAAGCTAATATTGTTGAAGATTCCAAAATGGAAATTAAATAAACTCAGGATTAATTGGAACGTCACCATTTAAACCAAAATCAATAAAGACTGCCCGACAGAAGTACTCGTATGAAAAGTGAACAGAAGATAATCCTTATCAATCCTTCAAGGAAAAATAAATTAGTATCAACATAATTCGTCGAGAGCCAAAGATGACTACCATCTGTTTATGTGTACAATCAAATTGGTTGAGAATGCAATATATGAAATAAACATGCAAGAATCATCAAACAGGAACATGAGATCATCAGAAAAGCGGATGGCACGCAGACGGCCAGCAACTTGATATCATTTCATTTACAGCTTCTTAATTTTCTTATTTAGAATTTGAATGTTAGCAGACAACATAAAACAACTTATCATGGACCAAGAATATCACAAAAGATCAAGTAATCAAATGAACGTGACCAAGAATAATGAAAATACTAATGATGCGATTAATTGGGACTATATACCCTCAGCATGTTAAGCCACAGGTTTTTTTTCAGAAGACAATGATAAAAGAGTCAAAATAGGTTTACCACTGAAATTAAGCGATGTTTGTTTTTAGGATCGAGGCCACGGTAAAGTACACCAATGTCCACCTCAGTAGATAGAGCTGATAATGTTGCCTTTATGTCATCTACATTCTCACAAGTATTTTGCCAACCTAAAACTGAAGGAAAAGAATAGAAAAGAAAATGAGGACCATGTGACAATTATCTTGAGATATAGACCACCCATGGCAGAAAAAAAAAGGAAAATCAAAAGAAAACAGATACCTATAGTAAACACATGCGGTGGAGTAGAGAGGATATGATGGATGTAGTTAAGCTTCCCACATCCACCAACCTCAGAATCACAAGCCAGCTGATGGTTCATCTCAACAAGATTCAGAAGCTCATCAAAGGAGCTTTCTGGACACATAACCTGAAGGAAAGGACATGAAACTTAAACAGGAGAAAGTAAAATGCTAATTGACCAAATTCTTTTTTATGAACCTCATAAAATTATTATGCAGAATGGAAATTAAAGTGCCATCGCAGAATTGCTTTGAAGAACATGCCTTCATTGTTCGGAGGGCACTGGCATTAATATTGTGAAAGAAAGATGTATACTTCAGATGTCTAGACTCCAATCCACAATTGTAGCAGTTCATTCGTTCAAAAATATCCATCCCGAAAAGAGAATGTACAACACAAGCACCATTTGAACAATCCCATGTGCCCATGCAGCTACTATCTGCAGATTCAGTATCAGAAACACCTGAAGCTGATGTAAACGACCGATGTAGGCAATCAAATATTACGCCCAGCACTTCAGATGCATCATTCATCTGACCCTGTAGATCAGTACTATGTTAACCAAAATTTGAGCCAGTTATTTAAACAGGCGGAAAGCCAGTTATTAAAAATACACTTTCAGATTTCACCTCCTGGAAAAAATTACTATCAGGATACAGGTTGCTCAGGGCGATTCTCAGAGAAGAAGGAGCAACAGTCTCTCTGCATGTTTCAGTTGAAGCGGTGCTCAAAGCAGTAAATATGTCATATAAAGCACATATCACACATGGATCACCAACATGAACATGTTCGGATGCTGTTCTCAGAAATTCATCTCGAAATCGTCTTAGATGCCACAATGACTAAGGAAACACAATAAGAGGCATCTCAGAGCATGTTACATATGAATATCAGTAAGAAGCACAATACAAGTGAACTCATACTATGATGGAAAAAAAGGACCAGTCCTTGTGAACACAAACCTGTATGATGACATTTAGAAAGCAATTGTATTCCCCAACTTCATTCTTTAGTCCAGTGCCATATAAATCCATTACAGTTACATCTCCAGTACTCTTTTCATTGCTCAAAGTCCCAGCGTTGGGGAGCAAAATATGTCCATTCCCTAAACTTGGCAGCAAGGGCAGCTTCTCATGTGCATGGAATGTGTCTAGCATTATAAAAAAGAGTTAAAAATGAGAATGAGGGAAGAGCACTTTAATAAGTGGAGGAATAGTGAAATTGCTTCTCTATAAGAAACAGGTTCAACGAGTTCCAATGAAATCTCAGCTAGCAAGATAGTACAGATATCGAGGTTGTTTAAATCTTCAAGCAACTGCCGGATTATCACAATTTTAGAAGACTTTACATTTTGTGTTACACCTTCCATCTCATTTTATGTGAAGGTGTTTGACTGCACACAAACTTTATGAAAGAAATTTTTGACGCTTGTGGTCTTAAATATGCCGTGACATATTTGTAGCTATAAAATTATGTCATTAAGGTAAAATGGGAAGTTAGTAAATTGTTTGCAAGTATAGAAAGGCGTAAGTCTTTTTCGGACAGACCAAAAAGGACAGCGTGTCACATAAAATGAGATAGAGGGAATCATATTTTCAGAAGATTTTACATTGACCATAGATAAGGAAAAAGAGAAGGTACATCAGGCATATGTTCAGATTACTTTTATAACAATGGTAAAAACGAAAAACAGATGCAGAATAGCCCAAATGAATAAGCATCAAACTACTTTCAGAGAGCCAGTGACTGTAAAAGAAAGATAAATATGCATACCAAGGCTTTGCCGAACGGCCTTCTTAAGGTCAGCTTGGAACCTTTCTTCATCATCATCCTCCACATGTAGCTGTTTCAATGTCTTTGTTCCACTATTTGCTGAACCATTATTTTCTAGTATTGAAATCAAAGGTAGATCAACTAAGAGGATCCATCATATTGAATTGTTCATAAACAGAATCCACAACCACAAGGTAAAATAAATTGAGGCGAAAACAAAACTACAGGGAAAAGGAAAAGCAGCTATCTCCACCCACCAGTTTAGCTTTTCAGTTCTTGGGGAAGGGTGGGGAAAGTAAGAGGGGTTAGGCCTAATAACTAGTTGGTCCCAAATTGACTGTAACTCCACAGTTTCCTCTTCCCAATTGCACATACAATTGGATAATACTGTCCCACTGTATAGCTACAACATTAACATGCCTACTTGAAGATATAGTTAAGCAATAACAGAACTCCACTGTTATATCCATGAAACAAGAAAGAATTAAACGACTGACGAAATGGAAAGAGATTACAAGGATCATCGAGGACTAACTTGGTGGTAACTAATTTGTCGAATATGCAAATACAGATATGCGGTTATCAAATTAGAAAGCAGCACTACGAGAGCTCTTCAGATCAACTAGCAAAGTATCAGGTCTTTACAGCCATACGACAGTTAATAACTTGTATACGGGGTTTCCCCCACTTGTTAATACTATGATTTACCTTATATAAAAAAAAACAGATAATAACTAGCCAATTAACTCCAACTAAATTGATATAAGCTTTCTGTGCTATGCTCCTGAAATATAGCGTGTTTTCAACTTGATCCTTTGGTCGAAAAAACTATCATCCTTTCTCGGGGCTTGGGTCTGGTTGACTCATTTACAAGACATGCGGATTTGATACTTGTCAACAATCCACCAGCTTCTACCCAAGGTAGCAGTTGGGCCCAAAATTCACATGTAAATTTAGCAAACTACAGAATACACGCTAAAATTAGGAAACAAAGATATAAACTGCAGAAAACTGGTATTTCTTCAGGGACAGCAAATAAAGGCACTACAGAATAGTTAAGTAAACAATCGTAACTCACCAGGTGAAGCATCCAGAGCTCTTGGTTCACCAACTTCAGTATTTTCCCTTTCGGCAGAAGCAGACTGAAACTTCCCATCAATAAGCTTAGAATCTTTCTGACGTCTGCCTCTCCTTCCAGAGCGTCGGGCAGATATCAGAGTACTATCCTCTGGAATTCCTTCATTTGACAGTCCCGAGCGGGAGAAAAAAATAGTATATAAAATTCATGTGACATCCTAACAGTGGCACTGCATGGCCAAGGGGTTTTTTAGCTGGCAAAAATTGTTCCTGACATTGACCAAGGGCCTTACCAGTATTTTGCGTCATTCCTTCAGCACTGTGCTTTGGGACTTCTAAACTGTCCGGAAATCCATTCTTCTGCATCAAGGATTCCAAAATTTGCAAGTCATATATTACAATCAATATTCGTCCTAAAACATAGTGAAGCATATACTTCAAGAGAAACACCTAACATTCAATGACTTTCATTTCAAGAACAGAGAATAGAACGGGAAACTCTCACACAGATAGGAGAATCCAAGCATAGGAGTATTGACCTTCTTACTACTCTTCCATTGCTCATTGATTTCTTGACCATTATCACTGTGCTTGTAAATATCAGACTTCATAATTGCATCCACACTTCCTGAAACTGCTTTTGTAGTTCTCTTATTTTGCTCGGCCAGATGCTTCAGTTTAGCCTCATTCTCCATTCGTCTTTGATATTCCAAAGTTTCTTCAAGCTTTCTTTCCTCTGCTTCGAGTTCAATTCTACGTCTATACTCCTGTTCATCCAAGGAATCACCATTTCCAACAGTTTCATCACCTTGATCCTCCCCATCATGAGTAACTGCAAATGAGCTGCAACAGCACAGGTTTTTGCAGATATTAAAGGCCATCATGCTTTCTGCATAACATGGAGTTCAAGCTAATGGGAAAGGCATTTCTTTAAAAAAAAAGACATACCCATCTGCCATAGTCTGATGGCGAAGCAAATGCAGTTCATTACCACTAGTAGGCTGCACAAGTGAGAGTAAACTGATTATCTTCCAACTAGTATACACTAACAATTGCATCAGAAACAAAAGTCAACCTTTGAATCCTTGGTTTTCCGGTATTCTTTATTCTTTTTCTTATCCTTAATTTTGTCATGTGTATGTTTAGAATAACCATTGCCTCCGCCTGAACTGTTTTTAGAATCACGATCAAGTTCAGCCAGAAAAGCTTCCCTTGCAGCATCAGATTTCTCGGTAGCATCCTTCTCAGCCAGATCCTCCAAATTTGCCTGAAGAAAGAAAAAGTTAATCATCATCATAAAAGAATAGTAAAACAGGTAAATGCTAGAAATAAAGTAAGAGAGAGATCACAGTAACAGATCCCAGAAGCAATAAAGGAACTATCACAAAAGTAGATGCTAAGTACGCACCCGCATAAATGATTTCAACAGTGTCACTAAAATCCTCCGATAATCCTGGGCAGATGCATGCTCAAGCTTTACTTTCAGCCGCTGCATCCCAGCAACCACTCGCATGATCCGAGCATCTATCTTACTCAGCTAAATTCGGGAAATTGAAAAACGAGAAATCAAGTAAAGAAAAAATGGAAATTTAATAAATAAATAAACCAGCTGTAGACCATAGTTGATGCACCAACCTCAATGGAGACATGTTCCTTCTGTCTCTGTAGTGCAACTTCCACACAAGAGTCCACCTGATGAAGGTAGTCCTTCAGTCTCCAGTCTTCCTCTTCACCAGATTCGAGGTCACATAGGTGAGATGTTCCACCAATGTAAGTTTCCTCAAAACCAAACCGACTGCCATTGAGAGACTCTGCTTCCTTCAGAACATTTGATATAGCATCCAACTCAAACCTACTGCCAATAAACGTAACTTCATTTTCACTTTCTATGAGCTCTTCTCGCCGCTTCCGCAAGACAGAATCATAACTTCGTCGGACAAATTCTATTGCATGTTCTCTTTTCCTACCCTCTTCTGAACAAAGATCTTCCACTGCCTGCAGTGCTTCCTCGTAACTTAAATGCTCATATTTTCTCTCACATAAACCCTGGAGGTCATAAAACTCCTTCTCAAGAAAGCGAAGAATTTCCATACCTTGTTGTGCTTTCTCTTCTCTTGCACGTACCCAGGATGCCAGTTGTTCCAGACTTGAAGGACCGGTGAATATCCAGGACAACAATGCAGCGAAATCAAGTTCAGCTCCATTCTGGTACTGATTACTAGACAAAACATATGCAGTTCTGTCAATAGAAACTGTATCTGGAAATGAACTGGGAGTAAGTTTGCAAGGCAGGAAATGCTCATCAAACAATAAACATGAACCATCCTCACTGAAAACTACTTTCTCCAGGTCGTCAAATCCTTGACTAGCATTGCTTGCTCCATCACTAGCACTAATTTTCTCAGAATACCTACCTAAGCCACAACAATAAGAAAGCTCTTGCAGAAACTTTAGCACCTTTTTTAATTCTTGGGCATCCAGAAAGCAGATGCATAAGGGAGTTTGATCAACATTGTAGTTAAGAAGTTGAGAGCCAAAAGCAAGACCCTGAAGCTCTTCCACTGCAAAATGAACAACCTTGCTGAGGTGACTTGAAGCAAGATATTTATTTCCAATAAGAGCCTGGAATATAGCATGAATTCCTTCAAGAAGCTTTGCTCGGTCGGGATCATCAGATAGTGGCCACTTGTCAGGAAGGAAACAATTCTTAGTACCATTGTTTCCATCGCAATCCATCAACTCAATGTCTGATATTTTATCATATTCTCTGCTCTCAACCCTATATCCGTTTGTTCTATCCCCTAATTCCTTCTTTCTAGGTGACGAATCCCATTCGTCTTCATTGCAAAAAACATCAGAAACGTCATCCTTAGACTCTTCTGTGTTATCTCTTGGGTGTGTCTCATCAAGAAAACCATGTTCTTGAGATCTTGATTGTTCATCAAGCATCTTTGCTGCCGCACTAACATCTAACGGTTTCCAAGGACAATTCAGAAGCATCTCTGCCCACTCGTTCTCCACATTCTGAGGCAAAATAGACTGCAATTTAGGCAGCAAAGTTCCAATGTGCTCATGCACAACATGATGGTTGTGTGATTCAGAGTCGACAAATTTTTCACCACAGCGGCAACATGCCCAAAACTTCCAATCTTTATTGGTTTCAGCAAATGATAGAGCCTCAGAGAGCACTTCATTAGCCAATCTGCCTTTTGATGCATTTAAATGAGCCTTGAGATCTGAAATTGTAATTCTAAGCAACTCTTTCTTCCTGTCCAAAGTCATGGAGTTCCAATATGACTGCACCCAATTCTTTCTCTCTGTGGAAGACGCATTTTTCCTTGCATTTCCGCTCTTCCTCCTCTCACCAATTCTCTGCCCTGATCCTGTTGTCAGATCCGAAGCTTTATCTACATCATTGTCTGTCTCGACAGTTTCAGACTTCTGTTGCAACAGCCTTGCAGCAGCCACCCGGACTTCAATCTCCTTCCTCCTCTCTTCCGGTGTCTTAGTCGCCTTTTTAATCTCATTTGGCCTTCTTGCTTGAACCAACCTCAGCTCCATTGGGTCCTCGGACACCCTCCTAATCGGGATCAACCTGAATTTTTCCTCACCATTGCCTATATGCTTCATCCAAGTAGATATGGAAGCAATGTTTGACTTCTGAATTAAACCTCGAAGCTCATTCTGTACATGCTCAATCCGAGCATGAGGTGTCTCAACCTTCTGTTGGCTCTCCTCCTGTAAGCTCTCTTTTGCAGGATCTACGGGGTTCTCAATTGCCAATGCCCTTTCACACTCCTGTACAACTTCCTCATATTCCTTCCCCTCATTTGCAGCCTCGTATAACAAATTAGCATAGAAATGTGCAAACTCAATCGAGTTCGGAGACATTGATACTGCTTTCCTAGCACTCTCAATTGCATTCTTCAAATGCCTATGTTTCGCATTGGGGTCATCAATCACGGAAGCCACTTTAACACAAACAGTGCCCTGGACACGATGAATCAGAGCCGCGTAAGGTAAGTTGTCATGCTTGCTGGACAGCTCCTTCATCAATCTTAGGGCTTTTGTATGGTTTCCCCGACGCAGGGATGTTAGGGCACGCTCGCATTCAAGCTTAATTGAAGCATAAGAAGCTGAGAAGGCATTCTTCTCACCTTCAGCAACCGCCGAAGCATCCTTTTTGCTCGACGGCTTCTTCCGACCTGCTGGACTTACCGAGACTAGGTTTAGGTCCGATTCAAGCAGCTCTATTTCCGCATCGTCGGGTACAGGTAGAACCGCCACCGGCGCAGCCGAGGGTTTGGAACGAGGAGCGACGGTTCGCTTCTTATGCACCATTAATTTGTTCTATAGCAATTCAATCGTATGCATATACATAAAATATATCTCATGCGCCTAAAAACCTATAAATATGTATATATCAATATATACGGAAATAATATCTCAGTATCTCCAATTGAACAGATATATGAGCCTCTATACAAATAGAAAGAGATAAAGGAGACTTACTGGTGTGAGTAATAGAATGTGAGAGTTACGTCGGAATCGGTAGTAATCGATCGGCGAATTGAAGGTATGTTTTTGTATGTATAGGTAAGTACGTACAGAGTGAGTCGGACTCTGTTTTGCTCTATATCTGTGTTTGTGTGTAAACACCTAAAAAGGGAGTAATGGGGGTGGGTAACGAGGGGGGTGGATAGCGTGAGGGGCGATGTCTGGGAAGTTGTGTCCCGACTCCTCAGCAACTCTTCTGTCTTTGTTGGCATGAGGAGAAAATGGAGATTTTATGATTTTTTGTTTTTTGTTATAAATAGAATTATATTTAGGGTGAATGATCACTTTTAGACATATTTTAGGTCACTCTTTCCCTATAAATAAAGAGTTTCTATTCCATTGTAATTGGTCTCAAATCAATAAGAATTCTCTCTACTTTTCTCTGCAATATGTTACTTTTTCTTTTATTATTTTATAACGAGTAGAGGCATCTGCTTTGGTCATCGGGCTTTGGAATATGGTGCCCAACATGTATATAATATTGAGCATAATGATTATCAATTGTTCCATTAACTTCTTTCAGGATTAAATTCTGGATTGAATGTAAGTATTTTACCTTATTTTTCTTTTCTAAACTCTTAAAATTTTATAATTTGATTTTAAATACAAGCAAAGACAACAAAGTTTGATTATAACTCTAATAGAGTTTGTAAGAAATTATAACCACTCGAAGTGGTAAATTTTCTCTGTCTTGCCATGATCAAATTCATGTATGATTGTGAGCACAAAAAGTGAAAACTCGTCCCATTGAATTTGTTTCATTCTCATTCTATTAAGAGAATGTGGTAGCAATATATAATAAGTCTAAAAGAAGATAAAATTATTGTCGTGAAGGTATCAATGAATGTGAATGTGGCAATAGACGAAATTATAATTGTCATCATTATGGTAATGTGAATAATAATATGAATAATAAGGATTCTCAAAATAATCCTTCACTCTGTGAAAGTAATGTTTGTCAACAATTTGACATGAGATTTTGTAAAGCACGTATAGATGACTATGGTCCATTCATGATGTGAATGTGACAACATCTGATTTATGAATACATATTCATTCTTGGAAGAATATGAACGTGCTAGTGTAGTGGATATACCACACTAATCTCTAGAAAAAGGTTTGAGATGAAATAAGAAAATAATTTCATTATTATGGCATGAATGGTCATTGATCACGTACCTATTGTGATCATGCCAAAATATTATGGCAATGTGATTATTACATGGCAAAGTAATAGACGAAACATATCTTGCCTATAATGATTTTTACCATGATCATAATGGTACAACTTTCTCCTTGAAAGAGATATTCACCATATGAATATTGATAAATATGTGGTAGTACAAAATTAATTGAAAGCTTTAGAAGAGCCAATTATACTACTTTGGAGAAATAAAATTGATTATCAATAAGGTATGGTGCCGTAATAAGTCTCAAAGAAATTTATTTAGTTTCTAAAGTATTCGCGAAAGCGATTGGTTATACTGAGACTATAAATAAAGGAAAGATTTAATATCCGCTATTACCACAACTTGTAGCGAGGTAATATGTATATGAAAAGCTACCCGCTTTATTCTCCAGTTTGTACTACACAAAGAAAAGAATGCCATAAAATGT
>AWOL01S0165101.1:27947-43593 GCA_000715115.1 Nicotiana otophora | reverse complement strand
CCGCCCCCCCTCAAAAAAAAAAAACAACTCCAGCTAAATCCGCAGCAACAATATCCCCATGTAATTTTTCAAATAAGAAAATCCCAGGTAAATTCCCAAAAACATATCAACAAGTGAATTCGCACGTAACATTACTTGGGGATTTTCCTACGGAATATAATAGGATTTTTTCCCATTTTTTTCGTTAAATTACCTGGGAATTTTCCTGCAAAAATGTACTTGCCGATTAGTTCCCATGGGTAATTTTCTAAAAATTATTTTGGCACTTATGGTGCCAAAGTTACCTATGGATTTTCCTAGTGAAATATTTTTCGCACGTAAAATATTCTAAATTTAGGAATTTTAATTTTTCGCATGAAAATCTGCAGGTATTATCTGCAAATAAAATTTTCAGGTAAAATCTCCATGTATTTAGTACTTTTCTTGTAGTGATCAATGAAGACAATGTCAATGGAGTCAAGATATGGCCTGAACACCCGATTCATCGAATCCATAAATGCCACGTGGGCGTTAGTCAAGCCAAAGGACATCACTAGGAACTCCTAGTGCCCATATCTAGTCCAGAAAGGCATCTTCAGAACATCCAACGTACGAATCTTTAGTTGATGATAGCCAGACCTCAAGTCGATCTTAGAAAATACCCTAGCACACTGTAACTGATCAAATAAATTATCAATATATAGCAACGAGTACTTATTCTTAATGTTAACTTTGTTCAACTAGCGGTATGCACATCCGCATACCCCCATCCTTCTTCTTCACAAACAATACCGGTGTACCCCAAGGCGACACACTCGGCCTGATGAACCCTTTTGCGAGCAACTCCTCAAGTTGTTCCTTCAACTCCTTCGGAGCTATGCGGTACGGTAGAATAGATATAGGCTGGGTGCCTAGCGCCAAATCAATACTGAAGTCTATATAACGATCTAGTGGCATTTCTGGTAGATCAGAAGGAGATACATCGGAGAACTTCCGCACCACAGGCACTGAATCAATCATGGGGGTCTCCACATCACTATCCTAAACATAAGCCAAATAGGCCAAACAACCCTTCTCGACCATATGTTGAGCCTTCAGGAAAGAGATAACCCGAATAGATGTACTGATAGATTAACCCCTCCACTCTAATCTAGGCAACTCTGGCAGCGCCAAGGTAACAGTCTTGGCATGGAAATCAAGAACGAGACTTTATGGAGACATTCAGTACATGACCAGAATGACCTCAAAGTTGGTCATATCAAGCAACAGAAGATCCTCTAGGAATCGGACGCGTGAGAGTATTTTTACAAGTTTTTGAGGTCATGAGTTAATCCATGCATTTTAGCGTCTGATTTGTGGGTTTTTATGTTATTTTAGTGTTTCGATGGCTCGAGCGAGTTCGTATGATATTGTTAGACTTGTGTGTGTGTGTTTGGAGTGGAGCCCCGAGGGCTCGGGTGACTTTCGGACGTTCGGGAGGATGAGAAAAACTTTAATTTTTCTGGTGTTTCTTTGAAGCTGTTACAGGTCTCGCAAATGCGAGAATTTGTTCGCATTTGCGAACCTTACATTTGCGAAAAAGTCTTCGCAATTGCGAAGAAACCTAACCTGGGCAGTGTTCACATTTGCGATCTCAGCAGTATCCGCATTTGCGACTCCTTGGTCGCATTTGCGACCTTGGCAGTAGAAGCCCAGGTTCGCATTTGCGATGGATTTGTCGCATTTGCGACCTTCGCATTTGTGAACCAGGTGTCGCAAATACGACATCTGAGACCTGTGTATAGCTCTATTAAATGCAGGACTTAGGCCATTTTTCTCATTTTCTTTCATCTCTTGGGCGATTTTGGAGCTCTAGGAAGTGGAATTTTCACCTAGCACTTTGAGGTAAGTAATTTCTACACAACATGATTTAAATACATAGATTATGGGTAGAATAACATGTAAAAATTGGTAAAATCAAGGGTGTAGATAAAAAACTTAGGTTTTGGATAAAAATGGGATTTGACCACGGAAATGGTTATGGAATTTGGTGAAAAATATATATTTGACTTCATGAGTTTATGGGTAACAATTTTCTCTAAACTTTTCTGGAATTCGGGCACGTGGGCCCGGGAGTGAATTTTAGGAATTCTTTAAATTGGGTTGGAAAATCAGTTTAATAGTTAGGAAATAAACTCTTAAACATGTATTGACTATTTTAAATGTCATTTGACTAGTTTTGGGTCGTTTGGCACCAAGTCGAGGGTTTAAAGCACAATTGTAGACCGGAAAGTAAGCTTTGAGGCGAGGTAAGTCTCCTGTCTAACTCTGTGAGGGGGAAAATACCCCTAGGTGGTATATTTAATATGTGTAACTTGATGCGGGGGCTACGTACATACGAGGTGACGAGAGTCCGTACGTAGCTAGATTCATGTTATTGTCTAGGTAGACTTAGGTTCACACCATGCTATACTTGCACTATAAAGATTATCTTTGCTCGTTTAATTCTTTTATTTTGCATTATGACTTGAGACTAGACATACGTAGAGCGATAAACTCGTTATTGTAGAGACTTTTCGAGTTTCATGATTAGTCACGAAACAATTGTACTCGTCTTATAAAATTGTGTTCGCGATATATATATGTATGTTTCATTGAAAGGTTTTTCGTTAACGAAATTATAACTCACATGTTTATTCATGAATGGGGTCAAGGACCCGTTAAATCTTCTAACTCTAATGGGATCGGGCCATTCGCCTCAGCAGGATTTATGTACCACATTCTCATGGGAGCGGGCCATTCGCCTCGGCAGGTTAATTGATGCATCTATGGTTCGTGCCGTTCGACCCTCGGCAGTGCACAAATTATGATGGGATTGGGCCGTACGCCTCGACATTTCTATAAAATATCCTCATAAAATCGTGCGTAACATCTGGCAAGAAGCCACTGTATCTGTTAGTTCTTCCTGATTTAAAGTACAACGACCCATTTTGGTGAGGTCCACTATATATTTATATATATGCTTCGGTTGAGGAGGAAATTTGCTAATTGAGAGCTTAAGCCTATTGTAAAGAGGAGAATTGTACCACGTATTTATACTTGTTTAGTTTTTTATTTACTCTGCCTCATATTTGTTCACCTCTTTACTGTACCTGATATTATTGGACCACTAGTGAATGTCGATGTCGACCCCTCATCACTACGCCTTCGGGGTTAGGCTAGATACTTACTAGGTACACATTGATTTACGTACTCACACTACACTTGCTGCACATTTTTGTGCAAGTACGTTTATGTCTGGTGGTCCTTTGGGCGCGGATGATGCAGGGACTTACCGTGAGATGCATTTCATATTACGATCCGCATCTAGCAGAGTCGCCTTCCGAGTAATTTATATTCTCCTGTCCAATTAACCACAGAAAGTCACAACATAGGATCAGTAAACCCAATCCACAATAACAGAATCACCCACTTGCGTGGACACATATACAGGAACACCCAAGGACTCACGAGAGACATCCAGATAAGGAGAAAATAGAGAAGATACATATGTATATGTAAACCCTGGATCAAATAGTACCGAAGCATCTTTACCACAGACAAGAATAATACATGTGATTACGGTGTCTGAGGCTACTACATCTGGTCTGGCTAGAAAGGCATAGAACCTAGACGGAGTACCACCTGGCTGGCCTCCACCTCTAGGGCGACCCCTACCCACCCACCCTCACCTCTGGCCAGCTGGACGGGCAGTGTGGCAGCTGGTGTGGTGATCCTGGGCTGGTGGTCCCACTGTACTGCTTTGGCCCGAAGCCTGGGGCAAAACCTCCTCATATGACTAATCTCCCCCCACTCGTATAAACCTCCCGGTGCAGAGATGACTGGCCCTGGGTCTGACCCTGGTGACCTGAATACCTACTGGAGGAACTTTGAATGGCCGATGGACGGTAGGTACTCTCTGGAATAGCGCTGATGTAAGGCCACGCTGGGGTACTCCGTGTAGGCGGTGGTGCTAAATACGTGGGCCTGCTAGATTGGCCCCTCATGAACTGTCCTCTGCCCCCAAATGGGGCACCACTGAATCCTCCAGAATGTTGAGGCCGCTTCTCCCCCGTCGTATACAATCGGCCCTGGTTGAGGATACCCTCGATCCTCTGAGCTATCTCCACAACCTTCTTGTAAGGAGTCCCCATCGCAACCTCTCAGGCCATAGTAACCTTGATATCATAATGCAAGCCCACAATAAACCTTCACACTCTCTCAGCATCTGGGGGGAGTATCATAAGTGCATGGCGAGACAACTCAGAGATTCTTACCTCAAAATTGGTCACAGACATCTGACCTTGTTGGAGCCACTTGAATTGACCCCATAGCTCTTCACTTTGAGAGGGTGGAATATAACTCTCCAAAAAGAGGCATGTGAATTGATCCCAAGTCAAGGGAGGTGAACATGCTGGCCTGCGAAAAAGATAGGACTGCCATCATCTACGGGCCCTTCCCTCCAACTGAAATTTGGTAAAGTCCACCTCGTTGGACTCTAATACTCCCATGTTATGCTTCTTGTCCCTGCAACGATCAATAATGTCCTGTGGGTCCACATGTCTCTCACCGCCAAAGACAGGAGGATGTATCCTAGTCCATCTGTCTAGCCACTTCTGTTGCTCAACGGTCACAGTGGGTCTGGGCTTCGGTATAACTGCTGCAACTGGTTGGGCCCTGCCCATAGGTAGTAGCGTGCCTTAGAGCCTGAGCGGTAGGGTTCTGTGCTCCCCCTCCCTCCTGAGATATAGTCGAATCTGCGAGAAATAGCCTGCCTGAGTCATAGAATCCATGAACCGTAGCATATGGCCCATGACCTCCTGAAATCCCGGTGCAGTCATGAAATCCGCGGGGGCTGGCTCAGCTGCAGGCACCTCATCCTGCTCCTCAATAATAGGATCCTCCACTGGATCTAATAGTGGTGCAGAGAGAGCAAGTCTATGACGCCCTCGTCCCCTAACAAGAGTTGCGACCCTGCCTCGGCCTTTCCTCTGCATCTGAATATTGGGGGAGTGGCCCCTCTACAGCCATGTACTGTCCTAGCATGCGTGCTCACCTTCTGTGAGAGAATAAGAGAAAGATACGTAGCACAACATCAACTACACGATAGGGGATGAATAAAAAGAAGTTTTCTAACATCCTATGGCCTCTCGAAGATAAGTACAGATATCTCCACACAGATCCGCAAGACTCTATTAGGCCTGCTCATGATTTGTGAGACCTATGTGAATCTAGTGCTCTGATACCACGCTGTCACAACCCAATTCCCATAATAGGTCGTGATGGTGCCCAACATCGTCGTTAGGTAAGCCAACGGTGAACTAATCCATTTAATTATTCATTTTATCACTTTTACAATCATGATTTTTACTTATCAAATTAACTAAGTATAGAAGGCTATGGTGATATAAAGCGTAAATAAAACATGATAGAGGGTGAAAAGTGCATGTTTTGAGTGTGTTTGTGTATTAATTCTTGTGTGAGTTGCGGGAGTTCATACTACTTTTGAAGCAAAAATATTCTCATTACGTGTTTCTTATGTGTAGGAACGAACTTGTGCGGAAAAGGATCAAATAGGAGAAAAATTGGCAAAAGAAAAGTAGAAGGCAGAAATCTGGGACAACGAAGCGAGGTTCGCTTCGCTAGACCGGGATCGGAGCAGAAAAAATCAGCTTCTCCAATCCAAATTAGGAGAAGCCAAATTCGCCCCAACTGAACCCTAAACCATATAAATATGATAGTTAGTCGCTTTTGGAAGGGAGAGAAGACCTTAGGGAGGCAAGAACACACTTGGAAGGAGAGAAAAGCTATAACAGAGTTCGGAAGCTGTGGAATTCATCTTGAGTTCTTCTTTTTCCCTTCTATTATTGTTTTTTTTTATGTATTCTTGGGGTTTAATTGAGATTTCTACCATGACTATGTGTGGCTAAAATCGTTTGTTCTGGGGTTATGGTTTCGCATGAATGTTCATATTCGGAGATTGATTTGACGATTTGATTTATCATATTAGGTTGTTTATTAATATCCTGAGCCTAATTATTTTACTGCCTAGCTCAGTGAGATACTATATATGAATCTTGAGTTGAACTTGAAATAAGTAATTCTTGATTGCAATAGGATTGAATAGAGCGCAATCTTGAACCTAGTCATTGGAGAATTAATTTGTGAATACGGATAGAAATATACCTATTTGCCGTGCTTACCCAATTATGCAAGACATTATTAATGAGTTCTTTTTATCTCTAATCTCATAGGAATATAGGGTTTAGAATAAATTGAATAGGCGAGTAGAAGCTGTCGAATTTCTACGAGTATTATTGTCCTTGCAGGTTTATAACCTAGATAAATTAATAAGTCGAGCTGATTAAAGAATTTAACAAGATTGTTATTTAACTGAATTCAACCTTTCGTGCTAATTGTGCTAGTTAATTAGTTCTTTTAATCATAACTTTATGTCACGCCCCAAACTCGAAGAGCGCGATCGGTGCTCAATCGAGAGAACCCGGACGAGCAAGCCTGTTAGATTTTCTTCTACCCAAACTTATCCATGAATAAAGAAGAGATGTACTCCATTAATCAAACACTGAAATGATTTTAGTAAGAACTTCATTTTCATTCCCATTAGCAGCTTCATTCATAATTTTTAAAATATTACGAGTTTATAGAATTAATGAAAAGTATGATTTCCAAATACCAACATTTCTAGCTCAATTCCCCAACATCAACCACAACCCACAACCTGTCTACGGAGCCTCTAAGTACAACTGAACAGAAATATGAAAAAAGTGGTAACAAGGCCCCGGTTATACCTCAACCACAAAGTACATGGAAAACAAAAGATACATGACCCCGAAATGAAGTGGGGCTCACCAAGCTAGCTGAAGAGAGTGTACCGCTGATCAATCTTTTTGTAGAACCACCTACATTCATTAAAGATGCAGCGCCCCCGGCAAAAGGGACGTTAGTACCGTCGAATAGCACTAGTACATATAGCTAAAAGTCCTCTTTCAAAATAGAATACCCATATAAGAAAAGGCAACACATAGAAACAACAAGTCACAATCAACAATATCCAAATGTCCAGTTAAAACATAATAATTTTCAAAATACGAACTTCATATACAATTTTTGGTTGGGAGATCATTAGCAGCAATGTTCACAATATCGATGTTCACAATACCAATGCCACCGTACTTTTAGCACGGAGTCCAATCACGACCCGATCGGCGAGGCTATCTCATTAGAGAATCAACCACAATTACTATCAATACCAATACCACCGTAATTTTAGCACGGAGTCCGATCATGACCCGATCGACTAGGCTATCTCATTAGAGAATCAACCACAATTATTATCAATACCAATACCACTGTAATTTTAGCACGGAGTCCGATCATGACCCGATCGGCTAGGCTGTCTTATTTGAAGACATCAACCAAAATCCTAATTTCAATTATAATTTCCAGCACAATCACCACCATGTGTGCGACATGGTGTCCGATCACGACTCGATCAGCTAGGCTTTCATATGCGAGACGTCAATCCTTTTATATCAATCAATTTTATCCCAATTAAGAGGAATAATTTTATCACATCAATCTCATCCCAAATAAGGGAAATAATTTACAAAAATAACATAGGTGCAAATGTATTTACCTCATCATCTTCCACATTGTATAAATCTCCACTAATATTTTCAACCAATAATAACAACAATATTTCCTTAGCTCTTTTGGTCATTCACAAGATTCTTTGTTCAAGGCACTGTGGCCATATTTGATATTCCACACTTTCATTTATTCCCTCTCATGTATCATCATCATAAATATCAACATACATATAATATTCCGAAAATCACAACTTTAAGTTCATTAGAAATGAACAATTTAAGCACAATAGATTTCTTTTCGAGAAATGGAGTAAAATGATTGGCAATTGATGCGTAAGTTAAAATCATCAACAAATAACACACCATTTGTTCTTGACATATTTTTCCCCACAAAGGGCAATACACAATTTCCACTCACGAATATGTAAGAACGCAAAATACATTGAAAATACTCACAAATCATAACGTCTGTTAAAACAACCACATATGAGCATGACTTCAGTTTATAAGCTTTTAGACAATTTTATTTTCGAAGTCAATTTGGAATAGTTGAATCAAGGCTCATTTCATAACCTTTCTCATATCATTTTCATTTCATTGGCACTATTGGCCACAAGTATAACTTTCACTTATATCAATCATCACATTTCATACTTCTTTCACATCTTTATATTCCATTGGCACCATTGGCCAAAAGTATAACTTTCACTTATATCAATCATCACATTTCATACTTCTTTCGCATTTTTATAGGTTATCAATAGCAAGACATTTTCAATCAAGGTTTTAGGTACACATATGAGCAATGAAGAGTCTTAAAAATATTGAGATTTTCTTGCATAATTTGGCATCATAACCTTCATTTGGAACACTACTCAAAGACATAGCATTTTAATGCACAAACCATACGTTGAACATCTATCTTTCGACATAAGGCTCATTCGAAATAATCAAGTTTATAGGGAATAACCTAGAATATAGAAGTTAGGAATCTTGAGCCAATATACTTGATCTTACGGAAACATTATGGAATTCGATTCTAAGAGAGAAAGTTTAGCCAACATACCTTGATGGAGCTCTTTAGTGCTACTAAAACCACCTACTACTCTTACAACTTCAATCTATATCAACATAATTCAATTGGACCAATATTAGTAACAAATTCCATAATTTAGGCCATTTAGGCATTTTATCAAATACCTAGTAGGCATGAATCTTTACATCTCTTACCCATAGAATTAGTTCATTCACCTACTACCACTTACCAATAATTTATACCACCATCATTCTTAAACAATTCATAACTTCCAATATCACATACATGACCATCCATCCACACCCAACCACAAAATTCCATCAAATAATCACCTTTCAATCTCTACAATGGATATGTATTTAAATTGGGAACTTATGGGTTCCAATCACCATACCATAAGTTTCAATATTTAATTCATACTCATATTCCCATAATATATCCATACATGTAAGTCTAAGGGTGTAGGATTACCTTTTGGATGAAATCTTACAAAACCCTCCTTTGAGTTCTTGAAGAACTTTCTAGAAGATCTGTGTATTTTATGGAGGATTGAGTTAGTTTTAGGGTGGAATTGATGGAATGAAACATAAAATTAGTAGGGATTACTCACCTTGAAGATGGGGGGAGTTGGGGGTCTTGAGAGAGTGGAGGAAAATCCCAAAGTTCGTCCAAGAGAAATGGGGTAAAATGAACCCCGGATGAGTATATAGTGTTTCCGGGTGCCACAGGTGGCGTGGGGCGCTGGTTCCAGTAACTGAACAATCCCAGCGCCAGGGATAGCGCCCCGCGCTGCCTGGCAACAAAAAATGTTTTTTTCTGACACGGGAATGAGCATAACTCTCTCATACGATGTCCGAATTTGACGATTCGTTTTGCTATGGCTCCGTAATTTCAATACAGATCTAATGCTTTAATAAAAACTGAATATTGAGCTCATTTGATTATTGGGATACCACATATACTCGAAGAAGCGACGTTGAAACATCCTAGAAATATCCAAATTAAATTCTGGGCATACGCCCGAGTCCAAAATTACCATCCGGGCCTAACGAAATTATCAAAACTCGATTCGAGGTCGAATACAAAAGAAAACTCAAACTTGATCACAAATATCATGGGTCTCCTTTAATACTAGAATACGTTATTTCCGAATACCGTTGTCGCACTTTAAAAATCTTAAATTATTAGGAAATTTTAACATGGCCTTACAAATGTATTTGCAAAATTTTATGAGGTTTTACACTTAAGTACTTCGAAATTTTTCGGGGTGTTACACTTTAGTTATTAGAATTAATCAAACAAAAATCACTTTGAACTCGTTCTTGACTCCATAAAGTAGAAATTGCTTGATTTAGTTGATAATTGATCACAAGTCCTCGTGGGAACGATACTCTACTCACTCCTTATTACTTGATTGACAGCGTATACTTACGTGTACGATTTAGGACAATAAGTTTTTGGTGCCGTTGCGGGGGATTTAGAAATGAATTATTCACTAGATCAAGCTTTTACTACTCATCAAGTCAAGTTTTAATTTTTCTTTTTGTATTTTCTAGTTTTAGTATAGTTTAGTATGTTGTTACTTGTGTTAGATGGCATCTTTTAATAAAAAATAGTTATTCTTATTTAGGTGATCCTTATCCATATTGTGAAGGACCACACTTGTGGAAAAATTATGCAATTATTTCCAGGAGCGAATTAGGTGTACCATCTAAATCTTTTGAATGGAATATTTGTAATGTGTATGGTGGTCAAGGTGGCCATTGGGATGGCTGTCCTAATTCTTTTTATCCTTATTCGAGCTCTTATTATGATTTTTCTTATAATGTTTGTGAATTTGATAGGAGCAATGAAATGGGGGATGGGGAGCGTGTTGCCCGTATTATGGACATGTTGAGGCAAGTAGCCGAGCAACAAGATTAAAATCAAAAAGATATAAATAGAAGTAGTGCAGCAATCTCAAATATGAAGGCCAATGAGGAAGAATTGGCTGAAGAGAGCGAGTTCCCACAAGAAGATAGCTTTGACGAAACAGATATAGTGTAAGGCCCCGTAAAAGTTTGCCAAGGAATTTAAGGTTTCGTAGTGCCGAAGTAGGCTAATGGGTTTGAGGATTGTAGAAAATGACCCACGGTATGGACTTTTTGGGTTGAATAATGCACTGAAGTGTTGATGGGAAATTTTGGCAGAAGAAGGCGGTTCTGTGGTGAATTTCGCGACCGCAAAAATCTTTCGCAGACCGCATAATCATCGCAGAGTGGAAACAAAAAATGGGAAAATTTTGAAAAATAATTCTGCTAGCCGCAAAATGATTCTATGGGCCGCATAACCATTCTGCTGCCCATATAACGACTCTGCTGGCCACATAATCGATTATGCCGCCCACATAACGATTGTCACGACCCAAAACCTAACCCCATCGTGATGGCGCCTATAGTGATACTAAGCAAGCCGATATTTCCAAAATAGTTCCAATATTTAATAGAAATGAATTAAGACATTTAAAATAACTGGAGTTTTTCAGAAAAACAGAGTAAAACCCAAAACATAAGTGCTAAAAAATAACCCGACATCGAGGTATCACTGAGTCATGAGCATCACGATATCCAGTCTAATACAAACAGTATAAGTATCAATACAGAAAAGAGAGAAAACATAGAAGGAGAGACAAGGTATGTGAACGGCGGCAGCTACCTCGTAGTCTCCGATACTCGATCGCGCACGAACTCAACGACCTCCGTGATCAAACACACCTGGATCTGCACATGAAGTGTATGGTGTAGCAAGAGTACAACTAACTCAGCAAGTAAAAAAAATAAATGAGGAATTGAGAAGGTAGTGACGAGCTATACAAATACAGTTCATTTTCAATAATTCCAGCAAAGAGTAGACATGCTTTCAAATCTGGCAGTTCAAGTCAAACCTGTTTATACAATTATAGTGCAGGTAATCTGAATATAGAATCTTTCAGAAATTTCACAACAATGACAGATAGCAACTAAGTGTATCAACAAATATAAAAAACAAGTACAGCCTCTCAGGGCCACAGACACTCAGCTCGTCACAATAGCTCAATCACTCGGCTCTCATCCCTCAGTGCTCACACTTAATATGTACATGTGCTCACTGGGAGTGTGCAGACTCTGGAGGGGCTCCTTTCAGCCCAAGCACTATATCGCTGCGGCGTGCAGCCCGACCCAATCATATAAGTAGCCATAAGGCTCGTTGCGGCATGCAACCCTATCCACAATCCATAAATAGCCATAAGGCTTGTTGCGGAGTGCAACCCGATCCATATACCCTCACATAGCTCACAGCTCAGCCCTACCTCAGTCACTGACCTCTCCAGCCCCTCAGGCTCACAGAATATCACAATAATCAGCCCAAACAGAGAATATAACAAGTATCAACAAGAAATGAGAGGGAACAGAAATATAACACACAAGTAAGACTGTGACTGAGTACAAGATAGAAATTAGTAGTCAATCCAATAAGTACTCGACCGCTATGGGTCCCAACAGTGATAATATATGGCCTATGCATGGTTTCTAACATGAATGACAGTCAAATTTCTAGAAGATAGAGGGAACATGAAATTACTAATGAGCTATTCGAATTTAAAGTCTCGCGGGACGGACCAAGTCACAATACCCTATGGTGCACGTCCGTCACCTAGTATGTGCGTCACCTCCAAAACAATCACATCATACCAAATTCCGGGGTTTCATACCCCCAGGACCAGATTTAAAATTGTTACTTACCTCAAACCGAGGAAATCTCTACTCCGAAATGCCTTTGCCTCTAAAATCGGTCTCCAAACGTCTCGAATCTAACCACAAGTAGAACAATTCAATAAATATAGGCTAAAGGGATCAATTCCACAAGAAAAGTACTAAATTATAGCCAAAAATCCAAAATTGGCCCGAACCCGGCCCCAAGCCCACGTCTCGAAATCCGACAAAAGTCACAAAACCCGAAAGCCCATTCACTCACGAGTCTAACCAAACCAAATTTACTCAAATCCGATAACAGAATCCCATTCAAACCTCAAAATTCCAACTCAAGAGTTCTTCTTCTTTTTCCCCAATTTCTCACCCCAAATTACAAATTAGATGATAAAATTAAAGAATAAATCATGGGATTTAACCAAAACCAAGTAAGAATCACTTACCCCAATCAACTCCACGAACATCCCTTCAAGAATCGCCCAATTCCGTGTTCTCTAGCTCAAAATGTGAATAATGGTTCAAACCCTAATTTTGAAATTAATACTACTTGCCCAGATATCCTTCATCGCGATCGCTGAACATTCCTCGCGATCGCGAAGCACAACTATGCTACCCCACATTATTACCCAACACGAATGCAGAATCACCCACGCGATCGCGGATCACTACCTCTCATAACTACGCGATCGCATCCTTCGTCACGCGATTGCATAGAGCATTGGCCACACTTCCCCTCCTGCTCAAATCCTTCTACGCGAACGCGACCTTAGCCACGCGTTCGCGAAGCACATCTTCGCACACATACGCGATCGCCTTCCTAACCCTGCGATCGCATAGAACAACTCACTTCTAACCCAAATAAGCTTACGCGATCGCGAATGAATCCCTGCGATCGCGTATAAGGAAACTAGAATTTCAGTTATCAAGCCAAGTCTAAAAATGAACCGTTAAGCATCTGAAACTCACCAGAGGTCCCCGGGACCTCAACTAAACATACCACCGAATCCTAAAACACCATATGAACTTAGTCGAGCCTTCGAATCACTCAAAACAACATCAAAACACCAATTACACCCGGATTCAAGCCTAAAGAACTTCTAAACTTTCAAATTGCACAAACGACGCCGAAACCTACCGAACCACGTCCGATTGATCTCAAAATTTGCACACAAGTATTATTCCACATTACGGACCTATTCCAACTACCGGAATAAGAATCCGACCCCGATATCAAAAAGTCAACCCCTCAGTCAAACTTCCCAAAATTCGACTTTTTGCCATTTCAAGCCTAAATTAGCTACAGACCTCAAATTCATAGTCCGAACATGCTCTTAAGTCCAAAATCACCCAACGGAGCTAACATAATCGACGGAACTCCATTCCGGAGTCGTCTTCACATACTTCCGACTACAGTCAAAATCCTGAGACTTAAGCTTTTGTTTTAGGGACTAAGTATCCCGAAACACTTCGAAACCAAAAATAAGACCTCCCAGCATGTCACTTAAGCAAAAATAGATATGGGGAAAACGGTAAATAGGGGATCGGGGCTAATACACTCAAAACGACCGGCCGGGTCATTACATCCTCCCCCACTTAAAATAATCGTTTGTCCTCGAACGAGCATTGAGATATACCTAGAGTAGTGAAAAGATGAGGATAACGGCTGCACATATCGTGCTCGGTTTCCCAAGTCGCCTCCTCGACCGACTGACCCCTCCACTGAACCTTCACAGAAGCATTAATCTTCGACCTCAGCTTTCAAACCTGCCTATCTATGATCGCCACCGGCTCCCCAACATAAGATAAATCCTTGTCCAACTGGACTGAGCTGAAATCCAACACGTGAGATGGATCGCCGTGATACTTCCGGAGCATAGAAATATAGAATACTGGATGAACTCCTGCTAGACTGGGAGGAAAGGCAAGCTCGTAAGCAACCTCCCCAATACGTCGCAATACCTCAAATAGACCAATAAACCTCGGGCTCAGCTTGCCCTTATTTTTGAACCTCATAATAACAATACTCCCTAAAATATCCATTCAAAGAATTTCATAAAAACCTTTTCTTGTCATTTGTCCCTTAGGACATACATTATCATTCTCATTTTGGCAAAATTACCATATTTTCTCTTCATACTTTCACTTTATTCATTTGGCATGACTTATAATAAGACATCAAAGATATTTGAAACATATAAAAATCATAGATTCGGATAAATAACTATATAAGAGCTTAAAACACATCGAAATATTTCTAAAAGGAGAGTGTAGTGATTGCGATTGAAACATGAATTGAATTCATAAGTATTTGATAAATCAATCATTTGAAACATTTTAAACAAAAGAATGGGAACTTGGACAAACCATAATTAGAGTTTTACGAGGAGTTAATTGAATCCGATTCCATGGAAGGAGTTTTGCCAAACATACCTCAATCGAGCTTTCCTTAGGATCCCTACGATATTTCACTACAGCAACTTCAATCTACATTAACATTATTGAATCGAACCATTATTAATAAGTATTCGCATATTTTAGGTCTTTTAAGAATTTTGTCAAACACCTAATGTGCATACTTGTTTTCAACTTCCTATGATGGAATTTCATCACCCGACAACCAACTCTCATACCAACAATTCACTTACAATCACTTTTAGGCAATCAACCACCTCCATTGGTACATGCATGCCTACCATATGCTCCCAACCCATGAATCTCATTTTCCTATTCTTCACAAACACCCAAATTTCAAGATTGAGGGCTTATGGCTTACAATTTATAATCTCACTTATAAATTTATTATTGAACATTGCATATGAGTAGGGGTGGCAAAAAGATTTAAAACAATAGTTAACCACCCATATTATTCACTAAAAAATGGGTTGGATAATGAACTATTTAAAAACTGGTCAAATATGGATAAGAACCATATTATCCATTTAGAAAATAGATAACCAATGGATACCTAATGAGTTTAACTTTTACATTTGTAAAGCGTCAAATTGGAGGTTCCTCAAGTTTGGGAGACTAGGAATTCTTCCAAACGTGATCATATTCATGAAGTCATAGATATTATGGTTACACATATTATCCGCCGGTTAACCCATTTTTTATCCATATCAAATATGAGTTGGGTCGGATAATTTATTTATTTTTTTATTTTCCATTTTTGACCCGTCCCATATCCGACCGGACCCGCCCGTTTGCCACCCCTACATGTGAGCTAGGAAGGAAGTCTTACCTTGTTAGTTGAAGAGCTTGTGATCCCCCTCCCC
>AWOL01S0165101.1:0-25620 GCA_000715115.1 Nicotiana otophora | reverse complement strand
CCCAAATTTACAAGAATGGCAAGGAACTGAAGAGTACGAAAGATTGGAGCTTCTCCCTCTCTCTCTCTTGAATGATACTCTTCCTCTTAAAGATCAGATTTTCCCTCTAAATTAATCCCTTAGGAATTTTTTATTAAAATAGAACCGGGTTAGGATTTTCCAAAAATACCCCTGTGTCATGTCTTCGATCGCGGAGTGGACCGCGTCGCTTCCGCGGTCCGTGAAATAGTTCTCCAGGTTTGAATTTGAACTGGACAGATCTGCAGCGGATCTACAGTCCACATAATGGTTCTGCTGTTCGCACATTGAACCGAAAAATCTTCTTAAAGAGTTTTCCCAACTGGCCCTACCGATTTTGCGATGGGTCTACATTTTGGAAAACATATACGTCGTTCGTATAGCCCACCACAAAAAGGCCTCAAACTTTAGGTTGATTCTGACCCAATCCACGATGATTCTATGATCAACGAAACAGATTCACGGTCTGTATAATTGACCACAAAATCATCCTCTCATGATAATTCTTATAAGCATTTCGCGACACATTACTCAGTCCACAAATCCATACCGCAAACTTATCCTACAACATTCCAAACATATTAGCTCTGCTTTGGCATCATAAAACCTAAAATTCTTAGGTTTTTGTTTGGGCATTACAGAATTGTATAAAATTTGAGTGGGTCAAAATAAGTTTTGCTAATAAATGGGTTATAATCTAATTAATCCGCCCAAAGTTTGCTTAGGTCAATATGAATTAACTCAAGATGTAGAAAATAAAAGGTCATAACCAAACACGCCCAACAGTGTAACGACCCGACCGGGCGTTTTACTTTTAGGTCCTTATTCCCCTATTTAAGACATCCTATATATGCTTTTACTTTTTTATGACTTGCGGGGATGATTGGTTTATTGCTGGAAGGGTTTGGGTTGAATTCGAAACAATTAGTTCCTTAATAGTGGTCTATGGTGGCCAAGTTTAACTTGAGTAAATATTTTGGGTAAACGACCTTAGAACCGGGATTTGATAGTTCCAAAAGATTCGTATACTGATTTTGGACTTGGGCATGTGTCCGTATTGAGTTTTGGGTGATCCTGGAGCGTTTCGGCACTTAATGTTGAAAGTTAGCACCTCGAAGGTTTTAGAGTTTCTTAAATTTGGTTTGAAGTAGACTTTATTCTTATCGATGTCCATTTGGGATTTCGAGCCTGCGAATAGGTTTTTATGGTGATTTATGACTTGTGCGCAAAATTTAGCATCATTCCGAGTTGTCTAAGTATGATTCGTCGCGTGCAGAGCTAGTTGAAGAAGTTTGAAGTTCGTAAGTAATTTAATTTGCTTTTAGGGTGCAATTCTTAGTTTTGATGTTGTTTTTATGTATTCCAAGGCTTTGAGCTGGCCCATATTATATTTTTGAACTTGTTGATACATTTGGATGGGGTCCCGGGTGACTCTGGTATGTTTCGGACCACCAGAGTTAAGTCCAAAATCACATAAATTGCTGGTACTGGTTTCCTTCTTTGTGAACACGGAGGGTGTCTCGCGTTTGCGGTGAAGGATTTGGGGCAGGGGTGATTTTTTCTTTGCGTTCGCGATCACTTGGTCGTGTTCGTGAAGGTGTAATACCTTTGGCGTTCGCATTCGCGATAGGAGGTCCAAGGGAAAAGGACCTGAGGTCAGTGGGTCGTTGCCCTTTGCGTTCGCGAAGGGCCGGTCGCGTTTGTGAAGGGCTTTTTCTGAGCCTTGGAAATTTTGCCTTCTCGATCGCGAAAAAGGTCCACTGGGCAGAATATTTAATAAAACTCAGGACTTATTCCATTCTTTTTCATTTTCACTTCTCTTGGCCGATTTTGGAGCTCTTGGAGGGGAATGTTTCATCTAGAATTTTAAGATTTGTGATTCCTACCCAATGTGAGTTTAATACATAGATTATGGGTAGATTTTAACATAAAAATTATAGAAATTATGGGATTTTGTTAAAAAAACCTAAGTTTTGATAAAAATAGATTAGACCACAATTTGATTATGGATTTGAGTATAAATTATATATTTGTTTATGGAATCAGATTGCTTGGCATTATTTTGAGGATATTAGTGTAGTTGGAGGACCGGGAAGAGGACATTGAAACTAGGTAAGTCTCCTGCCTTAAAGTGTTATTTGTTAATAATTGTGGGTGTTACGTACACACGAAGTGACGAGGGTCTATACGTAGATAAAATCATGTTATGTTCGGGTAGATATAGGACTTTATCATGCAATATTTGTATTATTTAACCCCAACTTGTTAGTTTAATTACTTGTATAAATAAGTGAAATTTGATTAGAGATTATGTTAGACCGAGCTTCGTTACTTTGGGTGTTGGCGGAATATTCGATTTTTGATAGAATAATTTATGCTCCTTTATGTGCCTGTTTCGGTGTTGAAAACGTATGTCCCGTAATCCGAAGAGTATTCCTATTCCTGTGGATCGGGCCGAACACCTCAGCAATATTTATATAAATGAGATGCATCAATGGATCAGGCCATATGACCTCAGTAGTGTATGTACACGATTATTATGGGTCGGGCCATACGACCGCGGCATACCTCGTGCGTGATGTCACTAGGAGTCTTATACTTGATATTTCCTTCATGACTTGAGAATTTGTAACTACTTGATCTCCTATATTTGTTGAAATTGGCATGTGATATTCAGAGATTTTAGATTGTTATTTTGATAAAGAATCACTTATTTATTGCTTCTTATTCTATTGTTAATGTTGTCTTTCATGCTTAGCTATAATTCTTGCAATTTATTTATTGACCTCTAGTAAGTGTCGATGTCTACCCCTCGTCACTACTTTTTCGAGGTTATACTAGATACTTACTGAGTATACGTTGTTTACATACTCACGTTACACTTCTGCACTAATTGTGCAGGTTCTAAGGTAGGTACATCTGGTGGCCATTCTGGCGCGCACCTCTGTTACCCGGAGACCTAGTAGTGAGCTGCTTTCCATACTCCGCTCTATAGCACCTAGATTCTCCTCCTTATTGTATTTATTATTTCTATCTATTTTATCTGACAGTAGTTATAGGAGTTTTGTATATCCTACTAGATTACCCGTGCACTTGTAACACTGGGTTTGGGTGTTACTAGTAGATGATTATGAATTTTTGCCTATTAATATCACCATTTCGCTCATATGTTTTACTTACGATTTATATCACCATAGCCTTCTATACTTAGTTTCTTTAATAAGTAAAATTCATGATTTAAAAAGTGATAAAATGAATAATTAAATGGATTAGTTCACCTTTGGCTTGCCTAACAGCGATGTTGGGCAGCATCACGGCCTATTATGGGAATTGGGTTGTGACAACTTGGTATCAGTGCACTAGGTTCACATAGGTCTCACAAGTCATGAGCAGGCCTAATAGAGTCTTGCTGATCCGTGTGAAGAGTAATAAAGTAATAAAGAGTGAGTAGAGTATCGTTCCCACGAGGACTTGTGATCAATTATCGACTAAATCAAGCAATTTCTACTTTATCGAGTCAAGAACGAGTTCAAAGTGATTTTTGTTTGATTAATTCTAATAACTAAAGTTTATTAAAAGAAGAACTAATTAACTAGCACACTTAGCACGAAAGATTGAGTTCAGTCAAAAATAATATTCCAGGGTCATGGTTAAATAACAATACTATTGAATTCTTTAATCAACTCGACTTATTAATTTATCTAGGTTATTAACCTGCAAGGACAATAATACTCGTAGAAATTCGACAACTTCTACTTGCCTGTTCAATTTATTCGAAACCCTATAATCCTATGAGATTAAAGATAAAAACACGCATTAAACGGCAAATAGGTATATTTCTATCTGTATTTGCAAATTAATTCCCCAATGACTAGGTTCAAGATCGCACTCTATTCAATCGTATTGCAATCAAGAATTACCTCTTTCAAGTTCAACTCAAGATCCATATATAGTATCTCACTGTTAGCTAGGTAGTAAAATAGTTAGGCTCAGGATATTAATAAACAACCCAATATGATAAATTAAATCATCAAATCAATCTCCGAATATGAACATTCATGCGAGACCATAACCCTAGAAGAAACAATTTTAACCACGCATAGTCATGGTAGCAATCTCAATTAAATCCCAAAAATACATAAAAATCAATAATAGAAGGGAAAAAGAAGAATTTGAGATGAATTCCACAGTTTTCGAACTCTGTTATGGCTTTTCTCTACTTCCAAGTGTGTTCTTGCCTCCCTAATGTCTTCTCTCCCTTCAAAAAGTGTCTAACTCTCATATTTATATGGTTTAGGGTTCAATTGGGCAGAATTTGGCTTCTCCTAATTCGGATTGGAGAAGCTGATTTTTTTTGCTCCGGTCTCGGTCTAGCGAAGCGAACCTCGCTTCATTGTCCCAGATTTCTACCTTCAGCTTTTCTTTCACCAATTTTGCTCCTATTTGCTCCTTTTTCGTGCAAGTTCATTCCTACACATAAGAAACATATAATGAGCATATTGTTACTTCAAACGTAGTGTGAAATCCCGCAACTCATACAAGAATTAATATATAAACACACTCAAAACATGCACTTTTCACTATTTATCACCACCCCACATTTAAACTCTTGCTCATCCTCGAGCAACTTAAAATTAAGCGCATAGGCAAGAAACACATTTCAAAATATACTCGAGCATCACATCAATGACAATGGTTTATATGAACGCTTAGAATCCAGCATAAGAACTATTGACATCTTTCTTCAAAATTAGACCCATGCCAAGACTATTTAAAATATTTGTGCGACTCTTCTAACATCCGAACCTCAAAAGATGACTCCAATACATTCCCTGCTATAACTCACTTCTTGTGCCAACTCAAAGTGCCTGGACTTTACTAATTCTTTGTAAATTATATGCCCTCACTACAAATCAAAGATACAAATTAGTCCACACACTCAAATATGCATTCAAGTATAATTTAAGGACTTACAAATCAAGAGAACTCGCTCACTCTCTGAAAGAAATTCACGTGCATTATGAGGTCGTACCATAGGCTTGCCCGTAGTGTATGTCTCTACTAATCTAAGCTTGCAAGGTCTAGGATCAATTAGGTCTTTTCAGGTTGTAATGTAGTCTAAGGGATGGGTAGGATATATTTGAGTACAGTGACTAACCCTCCTAAGCCCTTTAGTACACTACACTTAACTTTCAAATACACACTCATCATGACCAAGTCAAGCAATGCCACGAAACCATGTACAATTTATCCTTTCTCTCTAAGCATAACTATGCATTCATTAGCCCGAATAAGATGAATATGAGGTGTATTTTCTATTATTTTTCTTCCTTTTTTTGTATTTTCTATGACCTTTTTTTTCAACACTCTCCCCATTTATAGGTTGCCCAGATAATGATCTTTCAAAACATACGTGCACCTTTTGGCCTTTCTATGGTTCCATTCAGAAGCTACCTCAACTCTCACTTTACTCTTCTAGCGACTTAAGTCCTTTCGGAGGTAAAGGTTCAAGAAGATCTGATTAAGATCAAAAAAGGAATCGACTTGTAATGTGTGTGCCAAAGAAAAGGTTTATAGGCTCAAATAGGCTATCTAAGAATAATTTGATTTATGGTGGCATACTAGCTCAATGGATAATCAAAGAAATGCCGACATCATCTCCTAGACTTGCAAAGCTTACTTATTTCGCTTCGACTAATACACGGGGCAAGTTATAGACTAACACATGATAGCACATAATATAATCAAGACCTCACATCAGACAATGCACATAATTCACTCCAGACGGCTCAGGCCTGACTATCAAGTTAAACAACTAAGCATAGTCATCATAACAATTCCAACACTTAGGAAGTAATCATAGGTGTCAACAAATAAACTTAAGAGTCAAAAGAAAACCACACATATTGTCAAGGCATGTAATATAAAGATCATGACGAAAGTACTTAGTTCAAATGCTTCGAACCTAAGCCCCGATATAAAACATGTCAACATCATAGATGCTCAAGTTCTTACTATTCTATTATTAGTTCAAAAAGAAGAAAAAATAAAAAAAATCTTTTTGTATTTTTCTATAAAACTTTAGTCCCTCAAGAAAATTATCTAAGTAATCCATCATCGGGAAAAGTCCATAATTATAAAAAACTCTACCTAAAAATACCAGATTAAAAAAATGGCATCTCAGGAAAGAACCGTGGTTTAAAAAAACCCGGGATTAAGCCACTAAAAAAATGACTACAATTATACAATTACAATGGTCATAAATGTGATAATGCAATTACAAATGTATCCCTAGCAAATAAGCACATGGCACAAAAATCAAAGTCTAACACTCTACCCCACACTTAAGAATGTGCATTGTCCTCAGTTGTACAATATCACAAAAAACACAAATAAGCACGATCAAAAGTAGAGTGGGTGTCACAAACTCTCTTACTCACTGGGGTTGTGGAAATGATCGGTTGTGAACCTTGGTTCCCGGAAGTGCTGGCTCCTCTAGTGCGATGCTAGACGCATCAACTACCTCAATTAGCTCGCCCTCCAAATATGGAGGAACCTCAGTTGCAGCATTCGCCACATCCTCTACAGTATAGATGGCTAGTCCTAGCTCCTCCGCAATACTGCCATCAGTAGCACTGAAATCAACCGTCTGGAGCTCCTCTGTATCAGTCTGTAACTTTATAGTTATTGTAATGACCCGACCAATAATATTGAGCTCTAACACGTCGTTTGGTAGTTTGAGGTCATGGATAGCTTCACTTCATGTATTATAACTTGTATGCATAGTCGAAATTGAATTTCGGGAAGTTCGGAGTTGATTTGGATGGAAAATTCTCAATTCGGAAGCTTTAAGTTGGAAGAGTTGATTAAGGTTTGACTTTTTAGTAAACGACCTCGGAATCATGATTTGAAGGTCCCGATAGGTTCGAATGATGATTTTGGACTTGGGCGTATGTTTGGGTTGAGTATTGGGTGGTCCGGGAGCATTTCAACGCTTATTGTGAAAAGTTGGCAATTTGAAGATTTTAGAATTTCCTAATTTTAGTTTGAAGTGGACTTTGGTGTTATCGATGTCTGTTTGGGGTTCTGAGCCTTGGAATAGGTTCGCATCATGATTCATGACTTGTACGTAAAGTTTGGCGTCATTTCGGAATGTTTAAGTGTAATTCGGATGCGTTCGTCGAAGTTTGAATGTTTGAAAGTTCAAAGGAGGATTTTATTGGCGATTCATGGTTTTGATATTGTTTGGTGTGATTTGAGGCCTCGAGTAGGTTCGTGTTATATTTTGGGACTGGTTTTTGTAATTGGATGGGGTCCCGGGAGCCACGGTTGTGTTTCAGATTTGTTTGGGTTGTATCACGCTCTTATTTGATGTTTTAGCATTGTTTTATTTGGATATAAAGGGTACCATATTGATAAAAAAACCTTTGATTTGTAATTGGATTGAACCATTAGATCCATATCATAATTACGTGTAACACCCCGGAAAATTTTGAAGTACTTAAGCGCTATAAAGAAAGTTGATGTGCCCTAATTATATTATTTTGTGTGCGGACAAGTATTATTATAAAAATGATATCACTTGATCATGATAATATATGTATGACATGCATTAAGAATAGTTTATGGTCTAAAAAGATCCTCAAGGCTAAGTCAAGTTGAAAATTTTATGATGGGAGAAAGTATCAAGTGAGTTCACACAAGATCCTACTTCAAACGTATGCTGCTACCAAACTATAACTACTTAGGAGGTGATATACCTTTCAAATTAAATCCCTTTGAGTCTAGTTTCCAACACTTTAAACTGTTCATCATTTGGACACTCCTACAATACGTTATGACCAAATTACCAAAGGATGGAAAAATGTGATTCTGCGGTCAGATGTGCGACCGCAGAATCATTATGCGATCGCGAAACTACTTCTGCGACCGCAAAACTGGTCGCAGAATGGACCAGTACAACCCAATTTTTGGCACCGATTTTGTGGTGCATTGTACGACACCGCATAGCCATTATGCGGTCCATTATGCGACAACAGACCTGATTTCGGAGGGTTAATTTTTTTATTTTCATAACCCGGCCCCATTTTGATAAATAGGCTTTGGGGCTTATTTTGGGGCAATTATATGAGGTTTCTTTAGAGAGAAGTGAGAGTGTTCTAGATAGAGGAAGCAGATGAAGTTTTTTGTTTATCAAGATCTTGTCCAAGCTTTGAAATCCAACAAGAAAATCTCACAAGTTCTTCATCTAAGAGGTAAGGTTCCATACCCGAGCTTTCAATTTCGAATTTGGGTAAAAGATGGGTGATTGGGACTATGATTCTTGGGTGTAATAGTATTATTTATACATGCACAACTAATAAGGTTTGTGGGAAGATTGTTGATCTCAAATACGTAAAGATTGGGTTGTAGAATGAAGGAAATCTTGTAGAAGAACTTTGTAACCAAATTTACACACCTAGTGCTTGATAAAATGCTCAAATGAACTGAAACCATGAATATCTTCCTAATTATGGTTCAATTTTGTGATGTCTCAAAATAAATTGGGATTGTTAGAATTTTCGGAACGTTGTAGTAATTTAAGGAAAGATCAAAACGAGGTATGTTGGCTAAACTTCTTAACTAGAATTGAATTCCATGAAGTTCTTGTAAGTCCCGAGTTATTCTTTATAAATCAACTATTCCAAATAAACTTTGTGCTGAAAGGTATATGTTCAACATGTGTTCCAAATGCTCTTATCATATGATATTATCCTTTGGGAATGTGTTCAAAGTATGAGTTGGGTATAAAAATATTATGACTCCAAGTAGTGTTTCAAGTGAAGGCTATTATGCCAAATTGTGTAAGAAGTCTTAATGTGCTTAAGACTCTTAATTGCTCATAGATGTACTCAAAGTCATGATTAGAGATTCTTTGTTGTCGATAATCTATAAAGATGCTTTAAAGTGAAAGTAGTGAGTTGGGGATATAAAGTGTAGACACCGTGCCAATAATGAAAGTTATGATTATGGCCAATAGAACCAATGAAATGAAATGATGTCTGAAATATTATGAAATGAGCCTTGATTCAATAATTTTAAATTGACTCCGAAAATAGAATTATCCAAAAGCTTATGTGAGTAGTCATGTCCAAATGTGGTTGTTCTAACTAATGCTACGCTTCGTAAGTATTCCAATGCTTTTTAATCCTTTACATATTTATGAGTTGAAATTGTGTATTGCCCTTTTGGGGAAAGGACTTTAAGAATATTCTCTATGTTGATGCTTATGAAGATGAGTCTTGAAAGTAATGAAATGAAAGTATTGAATATAAGATATGGCCACTGTGCCATGAATTAAGAATAATATGTATGGCAAAAAGGGAGCTAATGAAATAATGATGTTGTAAGTAATTGAAAGTACTAATGGAGTGATAATATGAACATGAAATGTGGTTGTTTGCCTAAATGAGAATTATGAGGTGTTGTATGTCCCAATGGTTTCAACTATAGTTGTATGCTTCTGAAATAATGTATGCAAATGACTTCGATGTTAAGTCCTCAAGAATCATGAACTTAGCTAATGACCTCAATATGTCAAGTGAGTGAATAACAAGATGAAAGGGAGATGTCCTATGCTAAATGATGATGAACCTTAAGAAAAGAAATTGGGCTCATGTTGCATTGAAATTGACTTATTGATTCACCATCCATGTGCTAATGTAATGTGCTATGTTTCTCCATGATGAGCATGAACATGAACTGTTCCAATGATCCCGGAACTTATGACCTTAATGTAATATAAATTATGTCGCTTTGAGTTTATATATGGTTATATGCATAATGATGTGTTATGAACCCTATGGATGGGCTATGAAATGCATAGGTGTATGATAGGTGAATCCTGTGAACGGTCTATGAAACACACAGGTGTATTGTGTAAGTAAACAATGTGAACGGTCTATGAAATGCGCAAGTGTATTGTGTAAGTAAACACTGTGAACGGTCAATGAAACACACAGGTGTATTGTGTAAGTAAACACTGTGAATGGTCTATGAAATGCACAAGTGTATTGTGTAAGTAAATACTGTGAACGGTCTATGAAATGCATAGGTGTATTATGTAAGTAAACACTGTGAACGGTCTATGAAATGCACAAGTGTATTGTGTCTGTAAACATTGTGAACGGTCTATGAAAGGCACAGGTGTGTTGTGTACGTTAACACTGTGAACGGTCTATGAAATGCACAGGTGTATTTTGTAAGTAAACACTATGAGATGTCTATGAAATGCACATGTGTATTGTGTAATTAAACACTGTGAACGGTCTATGAAATGCACAGGTGTATTGTGTAAGTAAACACTGTGAACGGTCTATGAAACGCACATATGTATTGTACGGTATATGTGAATCCTATGAATGGTCTATGAGAGGCATAAGTGTATTGTCTATGGAAGCCTATGAACGGGCTATGAAACAAATAAGTGATTAATATGATATGTGAATACTAAGGACGGTCTATGTAATGTATAGGTGTAAGATAAGAGAGGGATATGGACAGTCTAGTGAGACGCATTGTTAACGCAGACATTACGTGTCATTTTCACTGGCCTTGTTTGTACATGTTGTATCAATTACTTTATATTATGTATCCATGCATAGTTCATATGGCTCAGTTAATCCTAAACGAAGTTTAAAATGATGTAAGCATAACGAGACTTGAAATGTGAATCTATGGGATGTTTCGTAGTTCTTGATGTACTTCATATGACTCTTATTTTAATTACCATGATTTCATATGTAACTTTCTATTTGCCTTACATGCAAGTACTATTCCACATGTACTCACGTCCCTTTTGCCGGGGGCAGCATGGATGCAGGTATACTTCTACAGGATGATATGGATATTTGGTAGGGATCTTCTGCACATCAGATTATGGTGAGCCCGCTACAATTCCAGTGGGCATTCGAGTCTAGTTGGTTTTATGTACTTAGGTATCTATTGTCATAGAAGCTACATGTACACTGTGGATCATGTACTTAAGTTTTGAGTTTCGTCATGTATTTAGGTTCACAGATATTTATGAAGCTATGTATCCATCACGAGAGAAAAATAAAAAATAAAAAAGAATTATGGGCCATTGAGCCAAATGTATTCAATATGAAAATCATGATCTAATTATGTTTTGATAATTCATGCATGAGTTATGATGAGAGGTTGATGTAACATAGTCTTGCTCGCCTAGGTTCACTCGGTTGAGCGCCGGTCGTTCTCTTTGAGTTCGGGGCGTGACATTACGAAACCATAGAAACAAGAATCGTCGAATTTCGAGGTCGTATGAGAGAGTTATGCTCATTTCCGTGTCGGGAAAGATTATTATTTTCTAGTGCGGACTTTGTTCTTTGCGAACGCGAGGGAGGTCCCGCGAATACGAAGAAGGAAATTTGGGTTGACCGGTCAACGTGAAAAATTTCTCTTCGTGAACGCGAAGGTGTCCCGCGAAGGCGAAGAACAAAAATCGCCTGGACAGTGTTTTAAAAGGGCAGACCGAGCATTTTAGATTTTTGAGCATATCTTGAGTTCTAGAGCTCCGTTTGAGATGCTTTTCATGATGTTGCTCTCGTATCAAAAAGGGGGGTAAATATATGACCTTTATTGTGATGTTTTTCCATGATTATTTTTGTTGGTTATCATTTTTATCTATGTTTAGATTGTAGAAATTGGGGTTTTGAGCCCCAAAGTTATGAGATGGTAAATCCTTGATTCGAGTGTCAATTCATGGGCGAAATTGGATGATTTTCGAAATATAAACTATAAAAGTTATGCGTAATAATTATTTTTGATAAGTTTCGAAATCCGAGCACGTGAGCCCGAGGGTTAACTGTATTGACTTTTCGAGCGGAGTTAGGAATCATTATAAATTGTTAAATTGTAAGCATTGGAGTATATTTTGATTGATTTGCACGTTGTTTGACTAGTTTCGGTATGTTTGGCTTTGAGTTGAGGTGTTAGAGAGGTGTTGGCGCCAGTTACGGAACTTCGGAGCGAGGTAAGTCTCACGTCTAACCTCGTGAGGGAGAAACTACCCCCTAGGAGATGTAATTGTTATGTGCTACTAGTTGTGGGTGCTGGGTACGCACAAGGTGATGAGAGTCCGTACGTAGCTAAAGCATGTTTATATCCGGGTAGACTTAGGACTTTATCATGTAATATTTGAATCAGGCTTAATTGATTGAATTTATGATTAAAATTGATTTAGAAATATATATATATATATATATATGTATATTAGGCCGAAGCTTATCACCTTGAGTTGTTGGCAAGTTATTTGAGAAACGGTAAAGGTTATATTCACTTTGTTCCCATGCACTGTATTGTAAGCACGTGTTTCGTAATTTGATGATTTCCTTCCTTTATTGTGGAGCGGTCTGAACGCCTCGGCAATGTAATAGATGCATCTATGGTTCGTGCCGCTCGACCCTTGGCAGTGTACACATTATTCTGGATCGGGCCGTACGACCTCAGCATAATCGTGCATTATATCACTAGCAGTCCGAATATTTATGAGATGTTCCTCCCACTGATGCTCGACATTTATTATGGTGTTCCTTATCCGTTGGTTTCTGGCACTTAATATATCCGAGTTGTTGAGATAGAACATAAGACTGAGAAATTTATATCTTTAAAAGAAATTTTTGGAAGATTATGTAAGTTACAGTTTTACCCCGTTATTGTTGTTGTGCTTCATATCCACTTATGATTTATCATATTTCTTTATTGGACCTCTAGTAAGTGTCGATATAGACCACTCATTACTACTTCTCTGGGGTTAGGCTAGATACTTACTGGATACGCGTTGATTTACGTATTCATGCTAAACTTCTGCACTAAATTTATAGGATCTGACAGGTTCAGTTGGTGGTCATCTTGGCGCGTAGGCGCAGCTGCTGAGGAGACTTTATGGCGAGCTGTATTCTAGGCTACGTATCGCAACCCACAAAGTCTCCACCGTACTATTTACTTTATCCTGTCTTATTTACATTCCAGACAAATTTTGTATTATTATTGTACTCCTTAGTAAATGCTCATGTACTTGTGACACCGGGTTTTGGGGCGTTTTAGAATTTGTTTATGATTTTGCTTACCATTGAGACACTTCTTCTTTATATTTTACTTAAATCATACGTATGTATGATTTTGATGCATCTATCTCTCTATCTAATAAGATTCATGATTTCAAAAATAATTAAATGAACAATTAAGTTGGTAGTTCATCGTTGGCTTGCCTAACGGCGATGTTGGGCGCCATCATGACCTAGAGTGGGGTTTGGGTTGTGACAACTTGGTATCAGAGCTCTAGGTTCACTTGGGTCTCACGAGTCATGAGCAAGTTTAGTAGAGTCTTGCAGATCGGTACGTAGATGTCTGCACTTATCTTCGAGAGGCTATAGGGCTATTAAGAGCACTTCCCTTCTTGATTCCTCTTCATGCGGTTTGATTCCATTAGAGCTTATGCCTTCATTTCCTTCCTAATCAATCTTATGCGACATGGAGCAGTTGTTATCAATTGGACATCGAGGAGTTGTAATGGTACTTCATACGTGGTGCATCATGTTTCTCCCTGCGTATTCGGGTGGGCTATTATCGTCGCCTTGCAGAAAGGTGTTCTATCATTTCAGCCCAGTATCTGTATTTCCTATGGTTTCGAGGCTATGCCCAGATTATTTTGATGTTCATGCGTTGTTATCGCACAGTGTTGGTGTAATAGTGGGGTACTTGTTTATGTGTCGAGGCAGTGAATGACTTGAAAGGAGGATTTCTCAGTGCATGGTTTAGAGGTTCAACATTTAATTCCAGTGGAGGAAAGGCAATTGGACTATGGATGTTCAGGCTTTGGTTGATTGAGCAACGAGACTTGATATTTTCGAGCGAGGTGGAATTCTCATTTGTGATGTGGTATCGTCGTCCTTGTTTGAACGCATTAAGGTTCGCCGGTGTTATGGTTTTCTTTCATTTTTCTTTGGGGCAGGGTGTTATGTAATGGTGCCTGAGAAGCGATTGTCAGAGATGGCGGTGCGTAGCGGTTTCAGAATCGAGTCGGTGTTTCTAATATTGATGGCTCGAGAAAGATGGTCTTCGAGGAGGCTTAGAGTTGGTAGTAATTTATTAATTCGGGTGCTACAGAGATGGGTTTTGATTTGAGGCAGCATTTGGGCAGCGAAGGATGAAGAAGGACATCGTGGGAGGTGTCTCACGGTAGTTGAATTGCTAGCATGTCAAGTATGAAAAACAAAGGTCGAGAAGTTGCTTAAAGGATATGGTTTAACTGAAGTGAGAGTGGCAGTGTAGCATATGGATTATGTGGTAGGATATCCACATTCCTTGAGAAAAGTTAGAGCTATTTGGGGATCATGGTGGACGGTGACCATGTCTACAGATTTTATTTGGAATGTTGGTTATTGTGCTGAGGAAGGTTGAATATGACAGAAAGAAATTGGTTTGGAGTGTCTAGGGGTGTAAGAACATGATTATCGTTATGGGATACGACGTGACTTCGAGTTTGGAATGTATTTTCGGACTTTCAGTTGATGTCAATGGGGAATGAACAAACTTGGATAGCTTGTGGACGAGCATGGGCTCAGGAGGGTTTACTAATTTCGTAGTAGTGGTACCCAGTGCAACGTCTTTGGAAGATGTAGGTATGGAATTTCATAGGTGGGTCATCTCCTATGAGTAGGTTAGTGATTGCATGATTTTGATGAAGTTTATACGAAGAGTTCTACTTACTACCCGGGAGAAGATCGAATATGCGATTGTGGCTGATAATTCAAAATGTTCACGAAAAGTTTAACAAGAGACTACGAGGAATTTGGCAGGTTAGCGGTGTGAGAGCATGGTAATTGAGAACGAGGAATCTTTGTTGTTTCTACATTATGTGATGGTAGCTTAAAGCTAAGTGGGGGAGCCCACCGCCTACGATTGGATCGTGTGGTTGTCTGCTTGTGCAATTTTTGGTTATCGGTGCATTGGTGGATTATTTACGACTAAGAAAAGGAAACATCAGGGGCAATTCGAGCGAAGAACTTGATGAATGTGTGCTATATTTCGCCTTATTGATTTATGTGCAGGTTTTGGGAAGACTCGGAGTTTATGCTTCTTGTGGATGTGATGTAGAATGAAAGGAATTCATCTGGTTGCTTATTTGGGAGTGTTCATATGCTAATAGAGCATTGGAGTTTGATTATATTCGGAACCAGGTCAGAGTAGGTGACTCTCAATAGTGGTTCTAGTGAGTTCGAGGATGTAAGCGTGGTGTTTAAGGATTTTAGGTTCGTCGTGTGGCTGAAGACTGGGATTTTGCAGCAGAGTAAAGAATACTTGGGGAATTTTCTATATTATCATCGGGTCTGCGGGGTAGTATTGGAGGAATGGGAGAAATAGCTTCGGATTCGCGGAAGGTCTTGTAGAATGGGTGTACCAGTTGGAGATGCTATTGTGCGCTTGAAGAGGGTATGAGATGGTTCATGGGTATTGAGACGATGTGGTCTCGTGATTCGGGTCAATCGAGATGAGTGCTGATTGTGTTTGTTATGTTTTTGAATGGAGCTATTATTATCTCTAAGGCAATTCAATAGTAAATTGGAAGAAGTTGGGTCGGTTAGTAATGGTTTGAATCAGCATGATTGTGGCAATGATTAGTTCCTTCGACATGTTAAGTTATATAGGTGGTTTGTGGTTGTACGTGCAGGCTTGAAAACCACCATAATTTGATTGACTTGGGAGGTATTTGATTAAAATGGTCTTGTTATGTGTAAATGGATCCCGTAAGAGTTATGGCAATTTTGACCACAACTCGAAGTTTTTATTCTCTGCGGTTATGGGAATTCAGTTGCGTGTTGCAATGGTTCTTCTTAAATGAGTTAAGTGAATGGTTTCTAGCCAATGAAGTGTTTATTCTACTAGTAGTTCAAGGGTTATGATGAATTCTTGTACTCTCGCGTTGCGACATGATAAGTGCAGTGAGCGGCATGGGAATGGGAAGTTGAGGATCAAGGTTGTGGCTCGGTATTGATAAGAATGTCACGAGCTCGGATGAGCAGGGAAGAATTCAAATGTTCAGAGTAGGCTGGAATTTTCTTTAGTGTCACCTGTGAACGGTGTCATGTGTAAGAGGCTTGGTGTATTGATTTGCGGATTCTTGATTTGCTTTACAGAATTAGTACGGTTGGTAGTATGGATGTGCAAACTTTGCTACCTAGTTCAGAAGGTCATGGGAGCATATCCCACGGGGAGATTTATATAAGTGTGACATGTTAGTCACTGGATTGTTAAGGATTGAAACCAAGCATAGAGATTCTGGTACTATCGCTAATGTGAGAGCTTATGCCTGAAAGGCGCTCTAGTCATTTGGTTGTGTATTGTGGGAGTTTGGTCCGGATTGGACGGTTGCTCGTGTGTGTCATAAATAGGGCCATTATGGATCCTTGGAAAGTTGGTGGCCCAGTATGGTATGATCAGAACCGGATTGAGGTCCGTTGGTGGGTCTAATGTGAATGTGTGCTCTACATCATATCAGATATGTTCATTCGGCATATCATTGCTTACAGAGGAGTCTTCGAGCATTGGATGTTATTCCCGCCATCCGCTATTCCATGTAATACTATATTGTGCAATGTGGGTTGTGAGACGGCTTGATTATTCGCACATGTGTTGTGATCCCGTGTAGCTTGTGGAGTTATATGAGCAGGATGGCTCTCGAGATGCAGGTCATTTATTGTACCTTAGTCGTGCTTGGGTTTTTGTAGCGTATTGCGCTATCCGTCTCCCGAGATTTGTATTATACACTTGGCATGTTTGTGGTCGATATTAAGGCATTTCGTAAGTATAAGCATTACGGGTGATGGGTGTTTCCTTTTTGGTTATTGTGTGGATCGGGTGGCACGCTGCCAGGAGTATATTTTTTGGATCGGGTGGCACGCCTCCACGGGTATGTTGTATGGATCGGGTTGCTCTCCACAACAATTTCACTCTTGGATCGGGTTACCCGACGCAACATAGTCATAATTGGATCAGGTTACACGCCGCAACAGTGAGATGTTGAGTACAGTTTCCTATACTTATTTTTGTGTGTCTTGTTTCTCGTCTCCGAGAAAGGTTTATAGTATCTGTTGGCCGTTTTATTCGTTATGCGGGTTGGGTTATTCCTTATCGGAGTTCGTTCTTCCTTATGAGTCATATTCGAGTTGTAAATTATTGGTGTTTTGATGGCGTTGTATGAGATTTTAGATGGTGTTTAAGGTGGATTATTTCCCTAGCAGCTTGTACTTGGTGAGATGAGGTTATTGGACCTGAGATCGGTGCGATCGGATTTAAGTAGGGTATATTAAAGAGAAAATATCGTTATTCCGTTCAAAATGAGGTAATGGTTTTTGTCAAGTGAAGAGACCTCATAATTTATTATTTTGGCAGGTGGTTATGAGTTTCTACACATCTCTTTCGTTGTGGTAGTATTGAGAGAGTTGGAACATGGCTTACATGTGTTATGAGGTGTATTTCGGGCATCGGCTACATGAAATTACAGCTATTGTGATCAGAAGATTTTATTATGGGCATGCGAATTATGCCGTGCATGGTGTGATTTCAGCAAAGGTGCATGATCATGTTTTGGTATAGTGTGTAGTGATTGATGTGGTGTTCGTATGTTAGAATCGTGTCTTGTAGAGAATTTCGGATGTTGGAACCTGGTTCTAAGGCTTGTTGGCTAAGAAAAAGGAAGGATCTTCAGTATGGCTCGAGCTAATGTGCTCACATGGGTTGTGGTGGCACGGGTAGGTGCACGAGGTGTTAAATAGTGATTTTGGACAACTCCGGAATAGTTCTTGACACGTTCGAGGATGAACATATGTTTAAGTGGGTGAGAATGTAACGACACGACCGGTCGTTTTGATCTCTAACGTGTCGTTCGACGGTTTGAGGCCTTGGGTAGCTTCACTTCAAGTATTATGACTTGTACGCATAGTCGGAATTGAATTTCGGGAAGTTCAAAGTTGATTCGGACGGAAAATTCTCAATTCGGAAGCTTTAAGTTGGAAGAGTTGACCAAGGTTTGACTTTTTAGTAAACTACTTTGGAATCGATATTTGAAGGTTCCAATAGGTTCGTATGATAATTTCGGACTTGGGCATATGTTCGTGTTGAGTATTGGGTGGTCCGGGAGCATTTCAGCGCTTATTGAGGAAAGTTGGCAATTCGAAGATTTTAGAATTTCCTTATTTTAGTTTGAAGTGAAATTTGGTGTTATCGATGTCCGTTTGGTGTTCTGAGCCTTGGAATAGATTCGTATCGTGATTCATGACTTGTACGTAAAGTTTGGCGTCATTCCGGAATGTTTAAGTGTAATTCGGACGCGTTCGTCGAAGTTTGAATGTTTGAAAGTTAAAAGGAGGATTTGATCATCGATTCATGGTTTTGATGTTCTTTGGTGTGATTTGAGGCCTCGAGTAGGTTTGTGTTATGTTTTGGGACTAGTTTGTGTAATTGGACGGGGTCCCGGTAGCCACGGCTGTGTTTCGGATGTGTTTGGGTTATATTGCGCTCTTATTTGATGTTTCAACATTGTTTCTTTCGACATAAAGGGTACCATATTATGAAAAAGACCTTTGATTTGTGATTGGATTGAGACATTAGATCCGCATCTTAGTTACAGAACCATAGAAATAAGAATCGTCAAATTCCGAGGTCGTATGAGAGAGTTATGCCCATTTCCGTGTCGGGAAAGATTGTTGGTTTCTGGTACGAACTTTGTTCTTCGCGAACGCGAAGAAGGAAATTTGGGTTGACCGTTCAACGCAAAAAATTGTTCTTCGCAAACACGAAGTTGTACCGCGAAGGCGAAGAACAAAAATCGCCTGGACAGTGTTTTAAATGGGCAGACCGAGCATTTTAGTATTTTGAGCATATCTTGATTTCTCGAGCTCCGTTTGAGGTGATTTTTTCGACGTTGTTCTTGTCTCAACAAGGGGGTAAATATCTAACCTTTATGTTGATGTTTTTTCATGATTATTTTCGTTGGTTATTAGTTTTATCCGTGTTTGAATTATAGAAATTATGGTTTTGAGCCCCAAAGTTATGAGATGGTAAATACTTAATTTGAGAGTCAATTCATGGCGAAATTGGATGATTTATGGGTAATAATTATTTTCGATAATTTTCAAAATCCGAGCAAGTGAGCCTAAGGGTTGACTTTATTGACTTTTCGAGTGGAGTTGAGAATCATTATAAATTGTTGAATTATAAGCATTGGAGTATATTTTGATTGATTTGCACGTTATTTGACTAGTTTCGGAACGTTTGGCTTTGAGTTGAGCTGTTAGAGAGGCGTTGGAGCCGGTTATGGAACTTCAGAGCGAGGTAAGTCTCCTGTCTAACCTTGTGAGGGGGAAACTACCCCATAGGCGATGTAATTGTTATGTGCTACTAGTTGTGGGTGCTACGTATGCATGAGGTGACGAGAGTCCATACGTAGCTAAAGCATGTTTATAACTAGGTAGACTTAGGACTTTATCATGTAATATTTGAATCATTTGAGCTCACTCTACTGGCTTAATTAATTGAATTTATAAATGAAATATATATATCTGTGTGTGTGTGTGTGTGTGTGTGTGTATTTGACCGAGCCTTATCGCCTTAAGTTGTTGGCAAGTTATTTGAGAAACGGTAAAGGTTATATTTTCTTTGTGCTCATGTACTATTTTGTAAGCACGTGGCTCGTAATTCGATGGTTTCCTTCCTTTCTTGTGGAGAAGGCCGAACGCCTCGGCTGTGTAATAGATGTATCTATGGTTCATGTCGCTCGACCCTCGACAGTGCACACATTATTCTGGATCGGGCCATACGACCTCGGCATAATCGTGTGTTATATCGCTAGCAGTCTGAATATTCATGAGATTTTCCTCCCACTGATGCCCGGCATTTATTATGGTGTTCCTTATCCGTTAGTTTTTGGCACTTAATATATCTGAGTTGTTGATATAGAACACGGTACTGAGAAATTTATATCTTTAAAAGAAATTTTTGGAAGATTATGAAACTTACAGTTTTACCTCATTATTGTTGTTGTGCTTCATATCTGCTTAGGATTTATCATATTGCTTTATTGGACCGCTAGTAAGTGTCGATATCGACCCCTCATCACTACTTCTCTGGGGTTAGGCTATATACTTACTGGGTACGCGTTGATTTATGCACTCATGCTACACTTCTGCACTAAATGTGCAGGATCTGACACGTTCAATTGGTGGTCATCTTGGCACGTTGGCGTAGCTGCTGAGGAGACTTTATGGCGAGCTACATTTCAGGCTACATATCGCAGCCCACAGAGTCTCCACTGTACTATTTACTTTATCCTGTCTTATTTACATTCTGGACAGATGTTGTATTATTATTGTACTCCTTAGTAAATGCTCATGCACTTGTAATACCGGGTTTTGGGGCGTTCTAGAATTTGTTTATGATTTTGCTTACCATTGAGACACTTCTACTTTATATTTTACTTAAATCATATGTATGTACGATTTTTGATGCATCGATCTCTCTATCTAATAAGATTCATGATTTCAAAAATAATAAAATGAACAATTAAGTTGGTAGTTCACAATTGGCTTACCTAACGGCGACGTTGGGCGCTATCACGACCTATAGTGGATTTTGGGTCGTGACAGTTATTTCATGTTAATTTACACAATTCAACAACAAGTGAGGAGGGCAATATCTAAGTCGTGCCTAAGTCGGCCGCGGATGACACTAGTTTTAGAAAGATTACAATTAAAGTTCATAAGATACCCAATGGCCACCTACACACTTAAGAGGAGTTCGTATTGCCCATAGAGGTAGGTTAGTTACTCAGACTTCACTAAACCTCGCCAAAACAAAATTCGAGGGGACTGCCATGGGGGAGGGAAGAGTAGACGAAAAAGAAAAAAAAAACGAGAGGAAGAGGGTTCTTACCTTATGGAGATGGGGCGATGGGAAAGAGTGAGGAAGAAAATCAGGGGATGGGCTGTATGTTTTTGAGTGAGAGAGGGAGAAGTTTTTTTGTTTGTCTGTTACTTTTTTTTTTGTGATAAAATAACTAGAAACAAAAGGAAAGAAAAAAAGAATAATAAAATATAAAAAATTTGGGGGTCGCGCAAGACCCGCGCTACGTGCGCCCTGGAGACGTGCCTCATTTCTCTCTCAGTTGTGGCCAGTCCCAGTCTATGTTTTTTGTTCCCTCTTTTTTTTATGCCCACTCTATTTTTTTTTTGTTCCCTCTTTTGGTCCCAGTCTCGCAAAGTAAGACATACTTCGCTTCCCCCAAAAAATTTATTTCTCAACATTCTCGATTTCAGTCTCGCGAAGCGAGCTCCACATCGCTGCTTCCTCCCACGTTATTTTTTTTCTTTTAAATAACGAAATAACAACTACAAGAAAGCAATAATGTTGGGTTGCCTCCCAACAAGCGCTTGATTTAACATCACGACACGACTTACACCACTTCACCACTTTTGTCTCTACTTTGAAGATCTATATTGTATCCCTTAATTTGATTCAAACTTTAGATTATGGTTCTGGGGTGGTACTGTGAATACAAAAGAACCAAGCAAATAATGCCGCATTTTTCAATTCTTGGCCTTTAAGTGCGGAATGTCATTTTGTCTTTTTGGTCTAGCAAATTTCAGAGTATTTGCATTTTGTTCTTCATTCCTTGACTCCTCCATAGGTCCGAAAGGATCGATTCCCAAGTCATCATCCCAATACAATATTAAAAAGTGGTTAGAATGAGGTCCAATACACTCCAACTCTAAAATCGCTTCACTTTTGACATTCTCGTGTTTGTACACTTTCTCAACCTTAGCATCATCAATAATAATTTGGTCGAATGATTGGAACTCCTCTTTATGCTCCACACGCTGGCTATTATCCACAAAAATTAGGTGTTGGGCATCAGATGCCTCAACGTTTTTATTCAATTGAGTCCGTATGCCATGGATATCTGAGCCAAATTGGTCTATCTCTAGCCTAAGCTCAGTTCTTTCTTCTATCAGCTGTTCTGCCATATATGAAAGGCCATTACGGAGAAATCCATGAAATTCAATTAGTTGAGCTTGTTCCTCTAGCCAAGATTGGCTTACTATATGTCACGCCCCGACCTCGGGGAGTGCAACCGACGCTCAATCAAGATAACCCGGTCAAGCAAGCCTGCTAGATACTTTCTACCCGACCTTGTCCATAAATAGAGTGGAGATGTACTCCATTAATTAAAAATGGAAAGGATTTCCTAAACAACACCCATTTCATTACCACTAGCAGCTTCATTTAAAATTTTCAAAATATTACAAGTTTATAGATATAATGAAAAATATATTTGCCAAATACCGACACTTCTAATTCAATTCCCAACATCAAACACCACCCACAACCTGTCTACGGAGCCTCTAAGTACAACAAAAGAGTAGTATGGAAGTACCAGAAGCAAGGCCCCCGCTATACCTCATAACACAACGTAAAACATCAAATGACATCAGGCCCGGAATAGAGTAGGGCTCGCCAAAACCTGCTGAATAGGGAGTAACTGCTAACGAGATCCAAAGATGCCCCCTGATGAACAACTTGCATCCATTGAAGATGCAACGCCCCCGGCAAAAGGGACGTTAGTACATATGGAATAGTACTAGTATGTAAAGCTAAATGACCTCTTTCAATATAGAATGCCAATATAAGAAAGGAAAATCATGAAAACAGCAAGCAACGATCAATGATATCCAAATGCCAAGTTAAAACATAACAATTTTCAAAATACGAAGATAATACTGTGAAGATGATAATCAGAATAAGAAGATAATGTTATTTTTTGTTGGGAGATCTTTAGTACCGATATACCACCATGAATTTAGCACAGAGTCCGATCACAGCCCGATCGGCTAAGACATCTCACAAAAAGACATCCAATCACAATACTATCATACTTTTAGCACGGAGTCCGATCTCAGCCCGATCGGCTAAGCCGTCTTACCAGAGACATCCAATCACAAAAATATCTACACAAAGAGGCCCTGCCACCTCACCCCAATGTGTGCGAGTGGAGGTGTAATAACAATCACAATCACCACTATGTGTGCAGCATGGCGTCCGATCTCGACCCGATCGGCTAGGTCATCTCACCACAATGCCGTGTGGATTGACATCACCCTTTTGATATCAATCATCTCATCCCAATTAAGGGGAATATTCTTATCACATCAATCTCATCCCAAATAAGGGGAATAATCACAATGCACTCCTACACCGGCACGTGTAGTTTCGGGGTTAGGTTGTTCCCACCTACCCTTCCTCGGTGACTAACGATACTCCAAAAAATATTTTTGATTTTCATACAAAGGAAATATAAATACAATTGCATTTACCTCACAACCTTTCACACCATATATAGATTCATTAGTACTTTCAACCACTTACAACATCATCATTTTATTGGCTCTATTGGCCATACATATGATTCTTCTTTCATGGCCCAATGGCCATATTTCATATTCCACACTTCCATTTCTTTACTTTCAAGGATCATCATCACAAACATCAATATATAGAATATTCCGAAAATCACAACTTTAAGTTAATTTGTAATGAAGACTGTAAACACAATGGATCTCTGTCCAGGAAAATGAGTAAAATGATTGGCAATCAAAGTGCAAGTTAAAATCATAAACGAGTAACACACCATTTATTCTTGAAATACTTTTCCCCCAAAAGGGCAATGCACAATTTCAACTCATGAATATGTAAGAGCTTAAAACACATTGGAAATACTTACAAAGCATAACATTAGTTAAAACAACCACATTTGGGCATGACTCGAGTACATAAGCTTTTAGGGAAATCTATTTTCGAAGTCATTTTGAAACATATGAATCAAGGCTCATTCCATAACGTCTGTCACATCATTTCATTTTATTGGTTCCATTGGCCATAAGTATAACTTTCATTATTGACACGGTGGCCACACTTTATATCTTCAACCCACATCTTTCACTTTCAATCATCTTTATAGATTATCAACAATAATGCATTTCAAATCTATGACTTTAGGTACACATATGAGCAATTAAGAGTCTTAAGCACATCGAATTTTTCTCACACAATTTGGCATCATAACTTTCATTTGAAACACTTCTCAAAGCCATAACATTTTAATAGACATATCATTCATGAACACATTCCCGAAGGATAACATAATGTGACAGGAACATTCAGAACATGTTTTGAACACATAACTTTCAACACTTTGTTTACTCGGGATAATCGAATTTATTAGGAACAACTCCGAATATGGGAATTAGGAACTTGAACCAACCATACTTGAAGCTTACGGGGACATTATGAAATTTGATTCTAAGAGAGAAGTTTAGCTAACATACCTTGCTTTGAGCTTTCCTTAAATTACTATAATGTTCCGGAAATCCTAGCACCCCCAATATATTTTGAGACATAACAAAATTGAACATAAATGTAAGGCCCCGGGAAATTTTATTGTGTAATTTAAGGTCTCGTGGTGCAGAGTTAGGCTAAAGTGTTAGAAGTAGTAAATTTATCTTCGCGTCGAGCTTTCTCGCCGTGGGTCAGACTTTTTGAGTGAAAGAATGTAGTAAGGTGTTGAGGAATCTTTTTGGTTGAAGAATGCAATTCTGCGGTCTGGTTTGAGGCCGCATAATCAATATGTGGGCCACATAAGTACCGCAATGTGAAGCAGAAGTTCAGCTAAGTTGAAGACCATTATGCGGCGCACTATGCGACTGCATATCAGTTCTGTGGTGCATTTCGCGACTGCATAATAGGTCTGCGGGCCGCAGACCTACCGCATACCTAACCCGAAACATCCTGGTTCTGAGCATCGATTGTGCGACCACTTTGCGGGCCGCATAATCATTATGCAGTATTATTCTATTTTTATAACCTGATCCTATTTTGATAAATAACATTTGGGGCTTCATTTGGGGCGATACTCTGATAAGTTTATAGAGAGGTAAGAGCAATATAGAGAGAGAAAGAAGGAACCTAGCTTTCCAATCACCCAAATCTTGCTCAAATCTTCAAGAATCAAGGAAGATAGCAACTAGATTGTCCTCCATCCGGGTAAGTCGTACTTCCAGAGCTTGCATTCAAGAGGTTAAGAGTTCAAATATATTATGGGTTTAGAAATAGGCCATGCATGTGACACTAAGTTGTAGTGTATGGGATTAATGAACTAATTTGGGTAGTTCTTGTTGAAATTGGTTGTGGGAAGAAGGAATTTCCATTGTAGGACCTTGTAGTCTATTTCACACGATTAGGTGTTTGATGAAATTCTTAAGACAGTTACACCATGGGAAATCCTTCTAATTATTAATCGATTTTCGCTATCCTCCTATAGATTATTATTAGTAGAGGTGTCGGTGCGTTGTAGTAACTTAAGAAAAGCTCAAACAAGGTATGTTGGCTAAATTTTCTCTCTCGGAATGAAATTCAATAATGTTTTCGTAAGTTTAAGTATGATCGGCCTAAAATTCCTAATTTCTACATTCCAGGTTATTCCATATAAAGTTA
>AWOL01S0165036.1:0-21991 GCA_000715115.1 Nicotiana otophora | reverse complement strand
ATTGCTTAATTGGTTGATTAATCTTAGAAACGTAGCAGTAGACATTCTTTTTCTTTTAGCTCTCCTTGCTCCATCTACTTGACTCTTCGGGTTGCCTTACATTCTTTCTCTACTAGGGACGGGAGCCATACTAAGGTAATGTTTATTTCTTCCAGGCTTTCGGTGCCTATCTTCTGATTTTTTTTTTTTGATCATGCTAGTATTCACATTTAATCGTAATATTCTAGAGTGCACCATCTGGATATCTCACAAGAAGATCTATTAACACATTTGTAATATCCACCGCAATCCAAATTACTCTACTATTAATGATCCTAGTGATTTCATACTCTATATTCATATCTAGCTTCGAGCTTGCATTGCACGAATTGGAATTTCATTGATCTAATTTATTTTCTCTAATTTACCTATTTTAGATTTAACAATGTTATTGTATTAAGATATTATTACCCAACTTTAAATTGCAATCTACAAGTGTCTATTCTAATTGTATCNGGCATGAATTGCCACTCTTTTTCCTTCTTTCCTAACCACTACTATATTATATTATACACAATTTTTTCAATTTGTGGTATGTAAGGATTGTCCCTTTAGGACTTTCAGGGGTTAAGCCCATTGGAAAAAGACCAACTACCCACCCATTCATGAGTGGTCCAACCGCAAATTTGGCTCTAGCTCCAACAGGTGTTCAACAACATACGGCAAAAGCCCCTCTACCTAATACACCTACTAAACCTTCCAATTCTCCCACTAGACGTTAATTAATTGCTTAATTGGTTGATTAATCTTAGAAACGTAGCAGTAGACATTCTTTTTCTTTTAGCTCTCCTTGCTCCATCTACTTGACTCTTCGGGTTGCCTTACATTCTTTCTCTACTAGGGACGGGAGCCATACTAAGGTAATGTTTATTTCTTCCAGGCTTTCGGTGCCTATCTTCTGATTTTTTTTTTTTGATCATGCTAGTATTCACATTTAATCGTAATATTCTAGAGTGCACCATCTGGATATCTCACAAGAAGATCTATTAACACATTTGTAATATCCACCGCAATCCAAATTACTCTACTATTAATGATCCTAGTGATTTCATACTCTATATTCATATCTAGCTTCGAGCTTGCATTGCACGAATTGGAATTTCATTGATCTAATTTATTTTCTCTAATTTACCTATTTTAGATTTAACAATGTTATTGTATTAAGATATTATTACCCAACTTTAAATTGCAATCTACAAGTGTCTATTCTAATTGTATCATTGTATCATTGTATCATGCCTACCGTTGTCCTGTTGAACCTTTCTAAACTTTTCATATAAATATGTGCTCTAGCAGTTCACGAAGTTGGAATAAAATTATGAAGGAGGCATAAGGAAGAGCATTCTTTATTTAAAAAATTATTTGAGAAAAAAAGAAAACAAAGAAATGAACGAATTACATTAACTAATTAACTAGTTAAAGCAGTCGAATAAAAGTCAGATTTTGCACGTTCACTTTTCGTGCCTCATTTCCATCGATCTCTCTCTCTATTGCCGTAGCCGCCGCCAAAAAGAACCTCGACTCAGTACACTGTCACCATTAAATTTGCGGTGTTCAATAACTTTGAGTTTTGAGTATATCCTTGATTCAGGTTAAGGTTGAAAGCTAAAAACTAGGCGGATCTCGATCTTATATGGCTTCCGAGGATGTGAAGGCGAGCGAATCAGCGGTGGAGAAAATTGTGAATCTCGCTGAAGAGGCGAAGCTAGCGAGACAAGAGATTAGGCCTACAAGCCATGCCGTTATCAGTATCTGCAAATCACTCGTCGCCGGAGGTGTCGCCGGTGGCCTGTAAGTTTATACATCACTCAATGTTGAACATACTCTAGAAACTTCCTAAGCATCTTGTCTTAAATTTGAAGTAATTTTGTTATTGTGAATTATGGAATGTAATTTTAACATTAGTTCACGTCATAAATAAAGTTAGTTAGAAACTTAGATGGACTCAATTTCAAGCTCGCACTTGATCGAAGTTTATGCTTTTATCCGTATTTATAATTATAATTTGGTTTAAGATTTACTAATCTAATCAGTGTTCCATCAGTATATGAGGTATTCATGACTGTCATTCGCCACTTGATCACATGATTTGACGAGTGTGGTATTGAAAATTTTGTTTTATTTTTTTGACGGACATGTATGAAAGAGTCTTAAGTGTTCCAGCGTGTCATTGAGGTTTTGACACACTTATCTCAAACAGAGACTTTGATGAGATTGTAGTGTGTATATGCTTCTTAACTCGGATGACTGAACTGTGTGGTTTCTACTTCCTGGGAGTGGTAACAGGGGCCTATCTAGCCTTATGGTACCGGGTTCATTTGAACAGTATTTTCATCATAGAGCATAATTTATGTGTAAAAATTTATTAACTTGCAACAAATTAGATATGAACCCTATAACTTGAGAAATATAATAAGTTCAATGCTAAAAGATTTAGAGGTTGAACCCATAGAGTTTAGATCCTAAAATCCGCGTCTCAGTGGTGACTGCCAACCCTTTAACGAATAAAATTATGGATCTCATTGACCTGTATGGAGAGTACGAGCGAATTTCTGGGTAGATTATTGTCTTGAGTTTGAGAGAGAAGTATTAAGATAATAATTTGAAATTTAAAAACGAGGAGTAGTTAGTTTAAAGGCATCACATCAAGTTTATATGATACTTATAAAGTAATATCCCGTCCATCCATTTGATTTATTTTAGTTTGATGGATGCAACATTACTTCAAAGTGTTAATTGGTTTTGCTAAATGTGCTTGAATTTTATGAACATGAAAGTTGTATAAGAGAATATTATTTTTGTAAGGCGAAATATTTTGGGATGGCCAAAGTAAGTTTTCCATATAAATTGGCGCAGAGGTAGTAATAACTTCTGCTAGTTTGAATTGCATGAAGGAAGTTTTGCATTGAAGAAAATAAGTCAAAGTTTTCGAGACGAACAAAGATGGAACAAAGGTCCATTTTACTTATACTTCTGTATTAATTTGCCTTCAACATGCATAATCTTTCAAAATTTGTGAATCCGAGCCTCTTTATAAAAGGTTGACTCCTTCACCGGAAGCATAATCTCAAAGTTTGAGAGATCTTGACTAGGTTGTCCGGCGCATAGTATCTAGCAAAATCTTATTTGTGCTGGATATTGCTACATTGAGTTCCATCATCCATGTGATATATGAGTGCTTGAAAAAATTCCATTTTCCCTGAACTTTGACTTGATTCTTCACTTACTAGTACTCTCCTTATCCTGCAGGTCCCGAACTGCTGTTGCCCCACTGGAACGGCTAAAGATATTGCTCCAGGTGAAGTGTAGTTTCATGCTTTCAGTTTCTGCTCTATTCAATGGTTTTGCTGAAAGAGGAAAAATATAAACTAACTTTGAATATTTCATACTTTATTGAATGATGGAGCACTGTGACCATACTTTAATTTGTAATTAGTGGATCAAATTCTGTTCCTTTTGAAGGTTAGGATAGTTAAACCTTTTTTCCGAACATGCGTTTTCTTTGAAAGAGTCTAATCTTTGGTATCCCAGATACATTTATCATTGCATTTAAGGTTTTTTTTCATCTGGTCTCCTAATTTTAAGGATGCTTTCTGAAGTGCAGGTTCAAAATCCACATAGCATAAAATACAATGGGACCATTTCAGGCTTAAAATATATCTGGAGAACTGAGGGGTTCAAAGGACTGTTCAAGGGCAATGGCACCAATTGTGCACGTATCGTCCCAAACTCAGCAGTCAAGTTCTTCAGCTATGAGCAAGCCTCCAAGTATAGTCATATCCGATCACTATGCAATTTTTGTAACTCAGACTTGTTTCTCATGATACCCTTAAAATCAAATATCTGGTATCTATTCCCTCTATTGACTTCTTCATTGATATTGTAACAGGGGTATACTATATCTTTACCAGCAACAAACTGGCAGCGGTATGTCTATCTTTCTTTTGGGTTGTTTAGTTCTCATGTGTATTTTTTTTGGTTTTACCATTGGGGCATCCTCCAATGATTTCTTTGTAGATGAGCTATGAGATTTCGTATATGTACCCAACCGTAGAAAGAAAACAGATATCTATAAAACTTTTAGCATCGTTCTTTTCCTACTACCTGCGTAAAACTTTAAGCACAGTCTTCTTCGAATATGTAGAAAACTTTAAACACAGTTCTTTTCCTACTATCTCTATAAAACTTTAAGCAGTTTTTTCCTACTGGACGAAACGTTACTTAAGTTTGGGCTCATACACGTTTTTGTTAAGTTCTGTTTTTCTCCTTTCACGCTACTTCTAGTCCAAGTTCATTTCCTGCTAATGTGTGTTTGGTTGTTAGTCATGAAAAGTACTCTTATACGTTGGTCGTTACAGATGCTATGTTTTATTTAGCAATGTGATATATCTGTAGTTCTGTACTCTCCTTCTCCTTGTCGCTATGTCTGCTTATTATTTTGTCTAAAAAGGGCCATGGCCTGGTGGGAGATAAAAGCTCAATCTGTTCTAGTGCGCAAATTTGGGTTCTAGTTGCGAGCAGCCACTTCGTGCAAAATGAGCTGGAGGTTGGGTCTGCACCTAGTTCAACCCTTCCAGCACCCTGGATTGAGGGGCCAAAGCTGGGTAATGGCCATATACTCGCCAATATTTTCTTTTCCTTATAGTGGATGATCCTTTTGGAAGAAACTTTTCTTTCAGTTTGTCTTTCAGTTATGCTTGTCAGGAATCATCCATTTAAAAGAAGATAGGATTATTAAGATAAGTAAAGAGGAAGTAAATATTGGTTATCCGATCATAAATGCTTGCTCTCCAATTTATTTACGTGAGCTTATTTCTTTTCCAGGATCCTACTATTTTCTAGTGCTTCAGCTTACCAATATAGTTTACCTTTGCAACAGGCCTTATATTAATATCTCGTTCGACCATTTTAATTCAGAGTAAGCAATTTTACCCCACAATACATATGGTTCAAGGCGTTGTTAAATCAAGTCAAAACATCAGCTGAGTCAGCAAAAAATAAACCTGACAAAATTTATATTTCAAGGCAAATCTGGATTTAGGTTAGAGTATATGCATCCTCATCCTGATCTATCCATAACTTCAGTTGCCAAAATAAGGTTTTAAAGATTAGAGCTTTTCTCCTTCAATGCAATTCAGTTTTGCCTCCATGTGCTGCCTGTGTTCACTACTGGATTTTCTAGTAGCCGTGCAGTGTAAGTCCTACTACGCAAGCGGCCCGACTGATTGCCAAAGCTCAAAACACATTTTCAAGCCCCATATTGTGAGCATTTACTTGCTAAACTATTCTGCACCTACAATGCTCATTTGACATGGTAGGCAAAAGATCATCTGATAAAGTTCTTTCTAATATGTAAGTAAATGAAGATTGTCTGATGGTTTTGCTAGGTCTTTTGTGCACATAAGAAGTCATACTGTGCTAATATCTAGAATAAATGAAAAAGGAACAGGAAGCTATCCCAAGAATTTTGCATCAATTGGACTGACATCTTCCTTTTTCCACAGAGGACGCTCAGCTCACTCCCATACTACGTCTTGGAGCTGGAGCTTGTGCTGGCATAATTGCCATGTCTGCAACTTACCCAATGGACATGGTGCGGGGCAGAATCACTGTGCAGGTAATTTATGAGTTTTTGGGAAGAAATATTGCATGTTCTGATGTTCTGCATACCGTGCTATGACTATGTAGCACTCTGCTGATACGCCTTTCTTGAAAATCCTCTTTCCTGCTCTGCAGACAGAGAAGTCTCCTTATCAGTACAGAGGAATGGTTCATGCCCTATCCACCATACTTCGTGAGGAAGGTCCACGTGCTTTGTATAAAGGATGGCTTCCTTCTGTGATAGGAGTCGTAAGTCTTGCTTTCCTGAATTTATAAGTGATTGCAAGTTCCCTACTAAATTGTTAACCATGCTCAAACCATTTTCATAGAATAAAAGGGCAGCCCGGTGCACTAAGCTCCCGCTATGCGCGGGGTCCGGGGAAGGGCCGGACCACAAGGGTCTATCGTACGCAGCCTTACCCTGTATTTCTGCAAGAGGCTCTCCAAATGTAAAGTTGTTTATGAGGTTGAAAATACTTGCAATAATAAAATAAGCATACTCTAATGTTATTTATATATTTAGTTGCACAGTTTCAATCCAATGCTTCAAAGCTTGTTGAGAAGAAGAAAATGAAGTGTTGTTGTCTTTTAGAGGTGTTAAGAATCTTATCCACCAGTTAATTAGCCAAAACAGTACTGTAATCCAAAATACTCCCGGCAGAAATTTAAAAATGCCTTCTCCCTGAATAGTGTGACAAAAAAGGAAGAGGAAAGAACATGCAACACAAATAGAGTGTTTTTCTGATTCTTGTGAAAGTTCATAATTTAATTGGTGTTTGCAGATTCCATATGTGGGACTTAACTTTGCAGTCTATGAATCTCTAAAAGACTGGTTGGTCAAAACAAAACCACTTGGTCTCGTTGATGATTCTACTGAGCTTGGTGTTGTTACAAGGCTGGCATGTGGGGCTGTGGCAGGGACTGTGGGGCAAACTGTTGCTTACCCTCTTGACGTTGTACGCAGAAGGATGCAAATGGTGGGTTGGAAAGATGCTTCATCCATCCTTACCGGTGATGGGAGGAGCAAGGCTCCCCTTGAATATTCTGGCATGATTGATACTTTCAGGAAAACTGTTAAGTATGAGGGCTTCAGGGCCTTGTATAAGGGTTTGGTGCCCAATTCAGTGAAGGTTAGTGTTGTTTTCTTAGCTTGTACCTTTTGTTTTTTTCAATTGAGACTTGGTTGAATTTTATTAGTTTCTCTTCTTTAGGCACATAGAATTGGCTTCCTTTTTGTGGCAGCTTTGCTTATATAGGAAACTTTTGTTCTTGACAAGACATTAATTTTTCATTACTATGCTCTACAGATAGATGACGTCAACTTTTACTTTTCAAAACCTCTAAATTACATATCCTTAATTGAATAAAAGTTAGTTGTTGGTCTCCAATATCTGACACTCTCATTAGGCAGTAATCAAATTTCAGCTTCTTTTTTTCTCCCATAATCATGCTTAAATTAAGCTGTGTTTCTACTTGGGACTAATTGGACCAGCCAATGTAAGATTTAAAGGTATTCCTGGAGGAGATCTCTGCAGTGTCAAGACCTCCATTTGAGTTGTGAAATAGTTGGTCTGTGCATAGTTAAAAGTACATATCACAAGCTTTAATACTTTCTAGACTACTTGTTGGCAGTATTACTGTGTTTCTTGTAAAGGATGAAACTATCTTCTTTATACCTAGAAGTGATGAATCTTTTTAGACTAATAATAGTTTTAATTTACTATGATAATTCCCTTTTCTAATATATTTCGGGATCATTCCTAACTGTTCATTATTTGTTTAGGTTGTCCCTTCAATAGCTATTGCTTTTGTGACATATGAGCAAGTGAAGGAACTATTGGGAGTTGAAATCAGGATATCTGATTGATGAAGACAAGCTCCAATGTTATTCCCTGCATATGATAATTTTGTAGGCAAGGATAGATAGAGTGATTAATAATGTGGCACCATCTAAACAGAGCATTAATGCCTCTGTTATAGCTTGTGACGGAAAATTTAGGATCTAGTTGTGTTGATAATTCCCTTAGGTATCTGCTTGTTGCTTATTTGATGTTGCCAATAAGCAAATTATTAAGAATAGTATAATGAATAATTTGAATGCGTTGCTATTATAGCGAGGGAAGAAAGCTCATCGCTGGTTGCTTTTTGTTAATCCTGGTCTCCATGCGGCCAAATCTTTGTCAGTTCTCAACTATTCTGTTTTTCTTTGGGTAAAGTTTGAATAGTTTAGGCAAGAAGGGTACTCACTAGCATCATCTGCTAATGGTATAATATTAGTCTCTTCAACAAATATGCCATTTATTGATGTGTTGTTTGATTTGAGCAAATTTTAAAGAATTGGTTATGATGTATATAGTCTGGACTCTGGAGAACTGCTTTTTCCGTGCTCAGTAGTGTTTTGTTGGAAAATTGGCAAAAAGAATTTTGTACGAAGTCTAATTTCTATCAACTTCCAAACCTTCGTGACAGAAAGTTATTCATTTTTCAAAGAATTTAGTAATTTGTTTTCCTGAAGTCTGAAAGAGTTGGTTTGCATGATACACAACCAAAACAAACTAAGTTCTGAAAAGCTGTTTTTTGTTTTTGCCATTTTTCAACCAAATGCTATCGTTGCCTCATAAACTAGGTGCTCGTTTGTATGTTTTTATGTATAATGGACGAAAGACAAATGATCTGCTGAAAAAGGATGGATGAGAAGAGAAAATCTTGTTCATTGTTAAGAAATCGAAATGAGAATACATCAATTTTGTTTCAACTACTACTCTTTAATATGAACTATGTTTTTCAACTAGTACATATTAAGGTAGCTGACTAGCTTCTATGGCCTTGCTGGACAAAAAACCTTCTGTTGGTAGTTGGTACGTCTCTTGCTTCTAGCTTTGGTCAATGTTGCTTTCTTCACATTCTTCTACTATGCCTGAATGAAAAAACAACAAAGAGAAACCATCTTGGTGACATAGGAAACGGACCACTACTTCTAACTTTAAGAAATACTACTAACGAATTTACTGTATTAATTATGTACTCTCTACAGCCTAAGAAGGAATTACCAAGTAATAACAAAGTATGTCTATAATAATGAATCATAGAGCAAGAGGGGAACATGTTCATCCCAGTTTGATCAGTTCGATAGCAAATGAAGTAAAAAACTGGTTAACTCTCCTTGTCATATAATATTAGACCAAAGAGAGTAACAATTTAAGGGTCCTTACCTGCAATCTCTAATCTTGGTCGAGAACCTTTGAATTTCTGGTTCAATGTTCTTGTATTTCTTGATTCCACCCCGTTTTCTGGAACGTAGATCAGAAACAGCTTGGTGTTCTTGGTGAGCTTTGGCATTTTCATTAATCTCCACTGCCTCAAAATCAAGTTCTTCAGATGATAATGAAAAAAATGAGATGATTTGAATGAGATTCAGCTCTGCAAGAAATATTGTCCTTGCATTCTCATCCCTATTATCTTCCTCTGTATCCACCAACTCTTCTTCTAGCTCCATTCCCATGGTTGCAGATTCAGCCATTTTTCTCTAATTTTACAAATATAACTGCTGCAAGCAAAAACAGTGGAATGATTGATTGTGCATCAATAAACACAACAAGTAAATAGAGCACAAAATGCATAAATTTTTACCTTCTTATTGGTTTTCCAACGAAAATATGCTTTTCTTGTTGTTGTGTGTTATGAGATTTTGGAATTATATTTGAAATGAATGAGGAGGACGTTGCATATATATAGGAGTACAATCAGTGGGTGCTAATATATGGTGTCAACTTTGTTTTAACCATCCACCCTTTTTTGATGTAACAGTAACCAGAAATTGCTGTATAATAGGCAAATGTTGGGCTAATAGATAGGGCATGACCTTTCAATTATTTTATTTATTTGCCTCCCTTAATCCAATGCTCAATTCATAATTTTTTAGGGAGAGTATGATAAAGTCTAAACATGCAACAAAAGCAAAAATAATTCTAGCAAGATCTATTTGCCTTTAAAATTTGTTTAGTCTAATTTGAAGCAAGAATAAATACCTGTATGAAGTTTTTTTTGGAACTCCTTTTAGACTTGATTTGAAAGAAGACTCTCTTAAGAAGATGTAAGGCAAATTTTTATGTTCTTGTTTCTTGGGTGGCTGCCGCCGCTCCTCCCTATTGTTTGTGGAGTGGTTTTACTTTTTCTTTAAATTGCTTCTTGAAAATTGTTCCGAAGCAAATACTACTACTTCTTATCCCATTCCAAGTGGGATAATCACAATACTTTGCCATAAATCAACATTTTCATTTCAAATAGAAACTACGTACTAGTTTTTGTATCACAATAGGAACGCAACATGTATCATCATATTTCATTAGAATTAATCAAATTTACTTCCAATAAATTTAATTATTTATCAATAGTACTAATAAATTAAAAAATCCTCTATATAAGCAGTTCATGAATCAATTAAAACTGAGGTATTACTAAATTCTAGCAACGCGCATCGCTAAGCTAACTTAGGCGAAAGGAAAGAAATACATCTTCACTTTATTTGTCTGGACGGTTGTTACCTGTTGTATCGTATCGTATTGTTACTTTAAATATGATGTTTGTTTTGATTGTTACTTAAATTTTATTATATCGTATCGTTAATTCTGTCGTTACGTAACGGCGAAATGTGCCACTTTATGCAACGACCGATTTGGTGTGGTCGCGTCGTTACCTTATATTTTTCTCTCAATCTCACCCTTAATTATTATTAAATAATTTTATTTTATCATTTATCCTACCTTTTTATATAATAATTTTACCCTGTATTATAATATTTTTTATAATATTACAAGTGTATTCTTCGTATTGATGGTGCGTGATATCATGAAACGACGACAAACGATACAATTTCAACAAACTACACTTTATAAAACCACATGTAGCAAGGCGAAAGGCAAGAATCGGTTAGGTGACCCCTTTAATTCCAACTCGATGCCAGAGTATACAGCAAATTTATGGCCGCAACTCACAAGTTTCTATGTACTGGAAAATTGAATAGTAATATATTGGATTTTAACGAGCTTTTCCACGTTTGCGTTTTCAGGCAAGCCTTTTACTATCTCTGTTACTGCTGCTTCAGTTTGAGTCCAGAAATAAAATATGGTTCTTTTGGACTCAAAGAACTAAAATATATAGAAAAAAAATTGATAACCATAATATGTATAGCTCGGTTATTTACTGCGCTATACTTGAACTTAAATAAGCGCGATATAGTATAGCGCACTAAATAAGTGCGCTATACTCTCAAAACCAGAAGTTTCGATGTATAACGCATCTTTTTAGTGCGCTATGTCCCTTTCACGTCCCTCTTTCTTCTTTCTGGGAAACGCTGATAAAAGGAATCTAATGTACAAAAAGAGAAGCGAGTGTTGGGCGGTGCAATGGTTAAAGGCTAGATGTGAAGTTGATTTTGGCCTTGAGGTCCAAGGTTCAATTTCTTGTTTTCCTATTTCTTTTCATTTTTCATGTCTTTTCATTATTTGGTTCAAGTATTTATAATTACTTTTCAATGTAATTAAAATAATTTCATATTTATTAGAAAATTATGATTTTTGAATTCATTTAAAGTTAAAAAAAAAAGAGAAGCCTTTTATTATTTCGTTAAAAAATCTACCGATATTTTTAATAGTTGTTATTTTGTATTAGAATATCCATAATTCTAATTTGAAAATAAAAAGATAAAAAAGAAGAAATTATTTTACGTATAATACAAAATAACAACTATTGAAAATATCGATAGATTTTTTAACGAAATAATAAAAGATTTTTTTTTTCTTTAAATGGATTCAAAATCATAATTTTCTAATAAATATGAAATTATTTTAATTACATTGAAAAGTAATTATAAATACTTGAACCAAATAATGGGAAAATATAATGTTGTTGGTGGAAGGAATCGAAACTTGGACCTTAAGGCCAAAACCAACTGTACATCTAGCCTGTAACCATTAACCCACCCAACACCCTGCTTCACTGTTTGTACATTACATTTAATGTATCAGCGTTTCCCAGAAAGAAGAAAGAGGAAAGGGACATAGCGCATTAAAAAGATGCGTTATACATCGAAGCTTCTGGTTTATAGCGCGTTTATTTAGTGCGCTATATTGTATCGCGCTCGTTAAGGTATAGCGAGGTATACATAGGTTATCAGTATATTTTGGTTCTTTGAGTCTTTACTCAAAGGAACAATATTTTGGTTCTGGACTCCTTCAGCTTTGGGGTGCATTAAGAATTAAAAAGCAAATTTATGGCCGCAACTCACAAGTTTCTATGTACTGGAAAATTGAATAGTAATATATTGGATTTTAACGAGCTTTTCCACGTTTGCGTTTTCAGGCAAGCCTTTTACAATCTCTGTTACTGCTACTTCAGCTTTGGGGTGCATTAAGAATTAAAAAGCTTCTACTCTTCGAGATTGCTGCTTGCTTTGTTTGTTTCATCTGGACTCATTTTGGTTTAAAGGTTTGAACTTTATTTCACGGATTCTTGATTTTCTGGGACTAGTTTTCTTGCTATAACGTTTCACCTTCTCAAATTTATGTTTTTTTTTTCCTATCGTGATGTTATGATATGAACTAGCGTCTGATTAGGGTATCACGTCCTTCTGGATTTTGTTTCCTCAAGTGGAATGTTAGTTTCAGAAAATCTTTCCGACTTGATTCTGCCTCCAACTCCTTTAAAACAAAGAAGATAGTGCTGTGTGTGTGCGTGTGCGCGCGCAACAAGTGAGGCCGTTCTAGTGATCTTCATACTCAGAGAGTATAAAATTAGAGGCTAATTTGAACATTTCAGGATACACAAGTTTATCAAAGAGTCGCATGATGATCCTATTTCAAATTTTGAGTAACTCAATAAACTCTTTTCGACTTTTTTAGGAAGAACTAATTTTTAAAAAGCATGAGATCTATATACATGACAATTCTAGTAAGATAAAGGTTTACATCTACTTTTTTTTCTTCAAGGAGTCTTACATGAAATAGAATCCTAATTCTTTAAAAGACGAGTTTGAAGCAAATGATCTAGTTTCAACTTCTGACGAGCTGGTTTAGTTTTAGGGATTGTTACACAAATAGCCCGTCAGATTCAATCTTTACTTTTTCTAGCCGGTATACATAAATTATACATTGATTATATATAATTATGCATATATTATACATCCGCCGGCTATTTATTGTTTGGGAGATTAGGTGAGCGGCTATTTGAGTTAATTTGTCTTGGTTTTATTTACTTTCTGTTTGTCAAACATTCACTTAAACATATGGCTACAAAAGCTAACTTCATCAGCGAAATATCCATCCAAGATGCAATGGAACTTGAAGGTTTGTATTGTGCGATTGTGGCGGATTCTGGATCACGAGAAGCCAGACAATCTATTCTCGCTTGAATTGTTTCTGCATGATAAAAAGTATCTTTTAATCCTTTCTGCTAGATGTAGTTGATGGTGGACCATTTTAAGCAAGGTCCCAAGGAGCAGGCTAGATTTCTCATGTACTCAGTTTGCTTTAAAAGGTCAATTTCTTCACCATCAAATGAATCTAACAAAAAGGATTATACGATACCTTTTCATCTTGCATAAGCAAGTCAAGCGAGAATGGATTGTCTGGCTTCTCGCGATTTGGAATCAGCCACAATCACGCAACACCAACCCTCAAATTCCATTGCATCTATGTAATGGATATTTCACTGATGAAGTCAGTTTCTGTAGTCATATTTTGAGGTGAATATTTGACAAATTAATACAGAAAAGTAAACCAACTCATCAGTAGTTGAAATAGAATCATTTGCTTCAAACTCGTCATTTAAATAATTAGAATTCTATTTCATGAAAGACTCATTGAAAAAAAAAAAAAATGTAAATATTATCTTTTTAGAATGGTCATATATATAGGACTCATGTTTTCCAAAAATGCTTCTTCCTAAACAAACAGAAAAGCGTTCATTCAGTGTGGACTCTTCCTTTTCCTTTTAAGTCCAATCACACATCCACAGAAGAATATAAAAGGTAAGGATAAAGGGGAGGGCAATGTGTGTGCATTTCTTTTTTATGTCAATATCTTATCTCCGTAGATTCATTTTGCTCTAGCATTTCTTACAGTTCTATACAAAATGATATTTACGTTAATATGGTAGTTGATCTCTTCTTCATGCACCTTAAGGATAACTGACATATGCAGCTCAAGGAGCACAACGCTAATATGATGGTGCCATTTTCGTTCTCTTTGCTAGAAAGCAAATGGAAGGCACACCGAATCAGGAGACAAGTCTAAGGAGGCATCAATGATACTTTTAGAACCAAAAACCTTTTTTGCACTCACAAAACACTCATAACTTTTTAAAACTACAACTGTCCAACTTTTTTCTCGAAAGCAAAAAATTTCTCCAAAATTGTCCGAATGGCTCCTAAATACTTCCTGCAAGCTAAATGAGGGAGCTCAATTGCCTCTTAGAACCCTTTCAAATCTTACACAATTCAGGGTTGTAAATCTAATCTGACAAATGGGGATCAATGAGGAGCCTCTGAATGCCGCTGTTCTGAACTGCCAGTCCCTTCCCTATATGAGACACTAGGGTGGCATATATTACACAAAACAAGTAACAATAATGAATATCTTAGACCGCAACCATGTTATTTGTTGATCGGGTTGGATCAGAATGTCTTGTAAAATGTGGATAATTTGGAAACTAGTTAAGGAAGCTCCGAATCTGATGCATGGCCAGATGATCTCCTTGTTCTTGGGCTGTTCATCAGCATTAGCTGACTTTCAGAATTCTGCCTTATAGTGCGTATTTGTGGAGGTCTTATCGACCGTCCCCTTGGTGTTCCTGGAACAATGATCTCATGATGATGCTTGAGACAATGAAAAGCAATATGGAAACTGCATAATTGGAATCATTCTCTTTTTCTTTTGTAGCTTGCACTAATAGTTTTGGATAAGGGAAGTGAAGATGCTGGCTGACTACTCTACAATCATTTCACAGGGTATGACATACATCAATTTGTAGGTTGTTCTCTTAGAATCATTCTTGTTCTGGCAATACTCTGTTACTGAAGTTCATAAGTGGATGCTGTGGTTGCTCATATCTTATGGTACTGCTAAGAATCCTAACAGATTTATATCTATGTAAAGGATCAAAGATGATATCATTTTAACTATGATATAAGAAATTTTTAACATGATTACTTTACATCTACCATACTCATCAGGTTTTAGCGAATGAAAACTTATTTTGGGGATTTGTTGCTTGTAAGAAGCAAATAACAATAAAAATAGGATTATATGCTGTTACCGGTGTCGAAGAGTTTCTGTTAGGCAGTCGACTTTCTTTAAAATTTAGGAACAAGTTAAAGTAGCCTTTAAGAAAAGGAAGATTAAAGCTACATGATATAGGTTTTGAGCCAAGAAATCCTACCTGGTTGCTTGTTCACTTTGATATCTGCAGGTTTCCTAATTGAAAGTCTCTTGCTCAAAATCTCAGGAGATGCAATATTCTTCTTTTCGGTTGGTGATGGAAGTGGATCATCTGCTGTTACAGGGTCATCCCCACATGCTGAAGCTCCATCACTTCCTGATTCAGAATTTATGTCTCTGTGACTTGTGCTCGACTTTTCTTTCTCGGTCACCCTGTATGCAAACATCTGGAATGGTATCTGTGTGACAGGCTGAGGATCAGATTCAGAATTTCCTAAAAAGGGGAAGCTCCTTAAGATGGCAGCTTCAATCTCGCCGTAGTCTACTGGTGGCAATGGTGAATCTTGTTGGCCGTGTTCAGGATTCATCACCAAGAATCTCTTTACGTAGCGGAGAACCCTGCAAATGGATGAGAAACTTGGACGCTGATATGGATCAGTATGCCAACACTTCTTTGTCAAGCTTGTCACATATTTTGGTGAGTGAAATGGGAATAATGGCCTCTCTCCTGCCCTTATATTTCTACTCATTTTGTCTCCTTGTAGATGGCTATCTTCAAATGGAACTTTCCCTGTTAATACCTCAAAACATATCATCCCAAAACTGTACACATCAGACTTCTCAGTATACTTGATGCTCCCTCCATCCCCCGTCTGCTCTTGTTCAGCTAGGACTTCTGGGGCAAACCAAATGAAGGGGAGCGTCCCATTATTTTGACTCACATGAGCTTTCTGAGGAAGCTTGATAGAACAAGATGAGCCAAATCCACAAACCTTTGCATGTAAGTACCCTTCTGTAGTTATGTTCCTCGCCTTGACAAGGATGTTGGAAGGACTCAGTTCACCATGATATACTTTCTTTGAGTGGAGGTATTCCATGCCTCTTGCAATCTGAAGCAGTAAATCAATTGCAACTGGTAGAGAAAATGGTACGCGCTTTCTTGGTCCACAGATCTCTTTGATGTAACTAGATAAATCTTTGTTCATAAGTTCCATGATTAAGAAACACTCTCTCTTTTCATCATCAGTAAAACCACAGGAGATGTGCATTATATTTGGATGAGAGAGGCACAGTTCTTGAGTGATCTCTGGAATCAGGGGCTTAATATCTCCAAACAAATGCCTTAAACAGAAGGTTTCCCCCAACCATTGGATCTCCTTGTATTGGCTTCCACTACCTAACCGCCTTCTTACCTGGTAATCCTTTGAATTTACAAGAACTGAGCTAGGTAAGAGTTTATGCTCATTCTCTGTCTCCGTCTCGTTTAAGTTCCTCAAGAGGACATCAGCTAGTCGTAGCTCATGCTTTGTCAAAGTACATGAACCTGAATTCTTCTTCTTCCCGCGAATTTTATTCTGCAATATCCACTTGTCTTCATTCCAAACTAAGCTTACCCTTTCGCAGAACTTTTGGGAAACCAGATACTGCTTTCCGAATTTCCATTGGAAAATTCTTGGGTCTTTACACTCTTTCTGATATTTCATTGAGTAAATGAATCTCTTCTTCTGTATCTCATCATGGTTGCTACCTGAAATCTCTCCTGCTATTTCTATGGCTTCAATGACAATTGGCACGCAACAGAGCAAATTGTGGATGTGAAATTCAACCGAATCCGTATTCTTGTAAAGAACTATGGCTTTTGCCCAGAAATCCTTCATTTCGAGAGATTGCTTGATGTACTGCTCTGCTTCTTTGAATACCCTGAGAAGCTCTTTTAAGGGGTTCTCAATAATTTTCCATTTGATATTCTTCTCTTCAAACCTCAAGTTCTGTTTCATGGTTTCTGCAATTGTCTTGTAGGCACATTTTAGCATATCCACCAACAAGCAACATTGTTTCTGATTTATTTGTATGTCATCTTTGAAAACCATTAGAGCTTTAAGACTCCCAATTACCTCTCCTATCTGCCTGAATTCCTCCAGCGCCGGCATGCTTGGACATATATAAAGCAGAGATTGATCTGGTCATTAGCATATCAATCAATCAGTCAACTACATCTCAGTTACGAGTATCACTCTGGTAATAAAGAATAATAAATTATTGCCTCAACATATGAATATCACATGTATTTCGGGGGAAAAGGGGAAAAAGAAACAGCTACACGGAATAGCTTACCAAGAATTTGAAATGGGGTTCCGACAAACCTATGGGAGATCTAAGTTACCCTTGATTAAACATCAAATTCCAAATTGCATCGTCGAGTTCTTGAATCACCACCTGAGGAACCGTAGGCCAAAAAATAGATATCAAACCTCCCTAAAGATAAAAGGGGAAAAGATGGCGATCTTGAAATGTATACCACCAGCAGTATATTTTTTAAGAAAGCTATAGAGCAAACATGAAAATATTAGTAAAACATTAAAGGTTAATTGAAAATGAGCCTCAAACAATTTATAATTGGTTGCAATAAACGACTTACTCTACTAGTGGCTTGGCTTCGTCATGCTCCTTTCTCACATTATTTTTCCTAATGCAATAAGGAATCTTGTAAACCTTTATGAATATCTGTCTTCGCAAGGCAATTAAACTTGTTACCAAAATTGAAAAATTGGAAATTGTAAAGGTTTTGTATTGGATTTAATCTGAGCTTTCAGCAAGCAAATTTGATACCAGAATGAAGAACTTGATTGCATAGCTATGACAATGAGATCACGGGGCGGCAATCAAGCTCTCTTAGAATTTCAGAAATATTGCAGAAACTAAGAAAATAAAGTAAGAAATGGTTTTGAAAGAGGAACTTGTTGATGGCCCAACACTTGGCAGATTCTCTACTAGTTTTTGCTTGTGCCAAAATGCACGTTTTAGGCCGGCAAAGCTGTATATTCCATTACGTGCTGTTGACATTTTCGAGTTTGTAATATGTGAAAGGTATCATTTTCTATATTGTTAATCGCAATACCTCTTTCAACAATCTTAGAACTTATCGACACCTATAATTAATTCATCTAAAAGCTTTTTAAAGTTTGTTTCTTTGCAAGCTCAAAGATAATAACAACCGTACTAGGATACCGAGAGAAAAAAATATGAAAAGGAGGGAAAGAAAAAGGGGATAGGTAATGTTAAAACGCAAAAAATTANGATGGTAAGCACCCTCCACTTCCAACCAAGAGGTTGTGAGTTCGAGTCACCCCAAGAGCAAGGTGGGGAGTTCTTGGAGGGAAGGATGCCGAGGGTCATTTGGAAACAGCCTCTCTACCCCAGGGTAGGGGTAAGGTCTGCGTACACACTACCCTCCCCAGACCCCACTAGTGGGATTATACTGGGTTGTTGTTGTTGTTGTTGTTGTATCATTTTCTATATCGTTAATCGCAATACCTCTTTCAACAATCTTAGAACTTATCGACACCTATAATTAATTCATCTAAAAGCTTTTTAAAGTTTGTTTCTTTGCAAGCTCAAAGATAATAACAACCGTACTAGGATACCGAGAGAAAAAAATATGAAAAGGAGGGAAAGAAAAAGGGGATAGGTAATGTTAAAACGCAAAAAATTAACGCATGCAAATGGCATTTTAAACGGTTTTATCTCCCAAATGACAGAAAGGTAGATGAAGGATTTTATGTTTGAGGACAAGGGGGTTGAGGAGTTTCACTGCTTCAACTTAATATTGTGACAATAGGCATAACTTAATATAAGTAAGTATTTTGGATAAATTCAAATACTACTGTTAGTTCCTCCGAGTAAAATGGAATCATACGAATGATTCACATAGATATCAACTTATTTGAGATTGATGTACAATCGATTGGTTGTTTATATTATTCGAGTATAAGAAAGTAAATGCTTTTGCTTCTGTTGCTCAAGAGGTAGATCCACCCATACCAATTCTAAACATTATAATAGAGATTTTTTCGTTCCTATACACTAATTGAAACTTTATTACTAAAAATGTCCACGTTTAGTTATTTACCCGACCTAAACAAGTTTTATCTACAAAATATATACATTTATTTAAACTAGAATCCTTTCTGCAGTAGCCTTCCTTTTTTAGACGCGGGATTTTGGAATCGCGTAGGATTCTTCAGAGATTTTACTGACGCAATCATCGCACATTAATCAAGTCAATGTATTTGTAGAATCCTGCCATTACGCCGTTTTTCTCTGATTATCATCGCACCATAATCAAGTTCTATTTTCTGGTTTTCTATGTTTCCTCTAGTTTTCTATAAGCGAAGGTTTTGAAAAAAAAATTGCAAACAATTATCTACAATTGTATTGAATTTCGCGACATAATGTCAAAATTAGTGATTATGCTTCAGCTAAATGGTCACTGGGATAGCATTGGGAGATACAAAGATTTTAATGTTGATGGAATTGTAGTCAACAAGTATTCAAATTATAGTCAATTGAATTCTGCAATTGCAGAGCATCTAATGATCGATACCTCCGCAAAAATCATCGAAATCAAATACACTGTCAACGAATGTTGTCCTCCAATGGAAATTCAGAACGATTTGGGAGTTCGAGTATACATGGAGACGAAAAAGGAAAACAAAAGCTTAGGAATATATCCGCTCTGTATAACAATGCGTGATTCCGATTTGGAATGCAGTATCTCTAATTCGAGCACAATTGCAGGTTTGCTTTCTTTTTTCAGTGGTGATGTTTTTCTACAACATATCTACAATGATACTACATAACAAATGTAGTTCAACTGTTATGTCTATTGAAGTATTCAATTTCACGTGTTCTATAATTTTACTACAACCTATCTACAATGTAGGTCTGAATTATAGATACTTTTAATTGAGTGCAGGCTCATCTGATTATCGCATGTCTAACGTGGTTCAATTGTCAAGCAATTATAATAAAATTGGAGAAGTATCAGGAACAATGAAGTTGATTGATAGGCCAATATCTACGGCGATTGTGGAATATGAAAGTATCATCATAACAGAACATACGTCAAATGTTATTGAAGTAGGCCAAGTCTACCAAGACAAGCAAATAATTGTCAGTGCAATGAAACACTATTCTGTCATGAATAAGTTTCAATTTAGGGTGAAAAGATCTAGCGCAAGAAGGTAGGAACAGTTCAATTGTCAAATTCATATTTTTGTTTATTTTGTAATTTATTTTGTATAATTTGTAGTTTCTTTGTATATAAATTTTATATAATTTGTAGTTTTTTTGTATATAAATTATTTAATATAAGATTTTTGTGCTCAAGCAGCCTCTTATTTTGTAGCTATATTTTTCATCACATTTTTTAAATTATTTTTATTCTATAGCTACTGCCTCGTATGTGTTGGGGACAATTATACATGGCACTTCAAGTCCACCAGCATAAACGAATCAGCATTGTTCAAGATTCGAAAATTCAACAGCTTGCACATCTGCTCTTTGATGGACAATACATACATACAATGTAAACCTACTGCCATGGTAGTTGGTAGCATGGTTATACCAAAATATGCGGATCCTAAGACAATATACACACCAAAAGACATACAAACTAATATGTTGTCGGAATATGGTATGAACTTAACATACATGCAAGCTTGTAGAGCAAAGGAAAAGACTTTGAAATTTTTGAGAGGTCATCCTGCTGATTCCTACAGTCGATTGCCAAGTTATTTGTATATTCTGGAGAAGACTTATCCGGGGTCGGTAGTTAAATTACAAAAGACTGAAGATGACTGTTTCTTGTACGCATTTGTTTCACTTAGTACGTCCATCAAGGGTTGGGAGTATTGTAGGCCAGTTGTAGTAGTTGATGGAACCTTCTTGAAGTCGGAATATATGGGAATAATGTTAACAACTAGCACAATGGATGCAGCAGGTATTGTAGATTAATTATAGAAATATTGTTATAAACTTATTTTTCAGTATGTATTTTTTATACTCTCAAGTTTTATTACAGAAATTGAATTTCTTTTTGCTACATGCGTGATAGGTAGAATATTACCACTGGCATACGCTGTTGTTGATTCAGAAAATGACGCATCATTGACGTGATTTTTTGAGCAATTCAAACATGCGTATGGTGAAAAATCAAATATGTGGGTTGTTTCGGACCGGAATGAGAGTATCTTGAAGGCAACGTCTACTGTTTATACCGGCATGCCACATTATGCTTGCATGTGACATATTTGGACAAATGTAAAGTCAAAGTTCAAGAAGGGTCATCTAAAGTTAAGCGAATTGTACTTTGCCACATCGCGATCATATACGCTTGATGAATTTAATGAAAGAATGTCACAGATTGAAGAGATCGACACGCATGTTAAAGCATACCTATACGATATTGGCTATCACAGATGGTCTCGGGTACATGCTACGGTGAACAGAACATGGACAATGATATCAAATATTGCAGAGTCATTGAATGCGGTAACAAAAGATGCAAGAGAACTGCCCGTAGTAGAACTATTAGAGTACATGGGGACTCTTCTTGAACGTTGGACTAATGAAAAGTTATTGAAAGCAAAGGGTACGTTCACATACCTTGTGAAAAAATACAACAAAGAGTTGGAGGACAACAGGACATTATCGCAGAAGATGAGAGTAAGCTATAGCCAGTAACATTAGATTATTGATTCCATCAAACTAAATATATACTGTTAATTGTAGATAAAGTGTTGTATAATTGTAGTTATTTTGTATATGTTACTGACAACTTGTTGTGTGTTTGTAATGAAATTGTAGGTGAGGGCTTCCACAAATCACATCCATATTGTGATAGATGGTGTGGAGCGCTTCATTGTTTGCCTTCAAAACAAAAGATGTAGTTGTGGACAATTCCACCTTGATGAACTTCCTTGTGCACATGCTTTGGCGGCTTTGAGGCACAAGAACGAGTCTTATGAAAACTATTATTATCCTTATTATACGAGGGAGAACCTTTTGCATACTATGAAATACCAGTAGACCCGCTGCCTGACGAAAGCAAATGGAATGTGCCACAACATATAGCT
>AWOL01S0164998.1:0-10545 GCA_000715115.1 Nicotiana otophora | reverse complement strand
AAATACACCACATGAACATCAATCACAACTCTCAAACCAATAAAAAATTCAATAAACCTCAAGAATGCTATTGTTCAAGTATTTCGACAAAGCTCAAACATGCTTTTTAACATAAGTATGGAATCCAAGTACCTCAGAATTAAGGTCATAAACATGTATTAGTGATTAGGTATAGTGATGACCGAATTTAACATATTAGTAGTTTCATAAAGAGTCCGTCAAATTTCATCAAGTTATAATAAGCGAAATCATTGTTTCTGGCATTGAAAATTCATATTCATATTATTATTGAAGTCAAGTAAAACATGAAGCAACAAAATCACATATTCCAACAAGGAAAAAAGAATCATATAATCTACCCCGAGCATAGATAACCCTGGCACATGCATATACGCTCANACACAGGTACGCCTTCAATGCAAGGCACGTCTTCCAGAGCTACGCAACTCCAAGATCTAGTCGCAAGGTGTAGAAGTGTAGCATGAGTACAACAGACCCATGTACTCAATAAGTATCTTGACTAACCTAGGTGAAGTAGTGACGGGGTTTTTAGGTCAAAGATACTCACTAATATAACCTGTGTTGTTAAATTTGTAATACAGACAGTACTAGATATAACACTGAAGTGTACACAAATATGCGAAGCAGTAAATGATTACTGAAAGAAATCACGGTCAGTGTTTTCAATACCACAACAAATCCATTTTTTGCGTGGTAACCACAATACAACATAGTAAATCTGCAAATCTTCATAGTATGAGGAATGTGTTCAAGATATCAAGTCAAATTGCACGGCAACACCCTTCGTGCATTTATATCATCCTCACCAAATATATGAATGTATGTCAAATCAATTGTCACGACAATACCCTTCGTGTATTTATCTCATCTTCACCAAGAATATGTACAACAGTACCAACCAGATAAAAGAAACTCCAATAACAGTAACAATGAAGTGGAGAATACACATGTAGCAATATAAAATAAGGTAGAGCATACGAACAACGTTAACAGACAGGGTGGGAAGCACAGAAGTAATGATAGCAATTAAGGTAGGATAATATAAATTTCACTATCTAGCAAAATAGAAGGTTTAGATGAGAGCACAACAAATGAAGAAATGCATAAATGTAAATATAACAAATAAGACAAAAAACATGATTTTGACCAGATAAATAGATAAAAATCGTGGATAGAACAATAACAATTAAAGTAGTAGGCAAAGAAGTGACAACAACAACATGTCACATAGAAAGCATAGGTGCATCAATGACAACTTGAAATGAAGACATAAATGTATATGCAATGTCACGACATCACCCTTCGTGCTTTACTCTCTTCCTCATATGATAATGTATATGCAATGGCACATCATCACCCTTCGTGCTTTACGCTCTTCCGCACATGATAATGTAAATCAATGGCATAAAATTATCTTTCGTGCGTAATAATGTATATGAAATGGCATGGCATCTCCCTTCGTGCTTCACACTCTTTCTACATGATAATAAATATGCAATGGCACGGCATCACCCTTCGTGCTTTACACTCTTCTTCACTAAGCATATGTATATCAATGACAAGAAAGGTAGGAATCATAGATAACATCAAGAAGAGTGGTTAAGAAAATACACCACATGAACATCAATCACAACTCTCAAACCAATAAAAAATTCAATAAACCTCAAGAATGCTATTGTTCAAGTATTTCGACAAAGCTCAAACATGCTTTTTAACATAAGTATGGAATCCAAGTACCTCAGAATTAAGGTCATAAACATGTATTAGTGATTAGGTATAGTGATGACCGAATTTAACATATTAGTAGTTTCATAAAGAGTCCGTCAAATTTCATCAAGTTATAATAAGCGAAATCATTGTTTCTGGCATTGAAAATTCATATTCATATTATTATTGAAGTCAAGTAAAACATGAAGCAACAAAATCACATATTCCAACAAGGAAAAAAGAATCATATAATCTACCCCGAGCATAGATAACCCTGGCACATGCATATACGCTCATCACCTCACATATGCATCACTCCCGCATCTAGCAAACAATATCATTTTATTAGGAAATATTTTTCCAACAAAGTTAGGTAAGACACTTACCTCAAACAAGCCAAATCGATAGTCTAGAAGAGCCATCTCGCACAAATAGACCTTCAAACGGCTTGAAAGTAGCCAAAGGCAACATAAACTCATCAAATAATGCCATAGGAAGCAAACCCAAACGATAAAAGTCGAATTTTTAATCAAATACTCAAAGTCAACTCGGGCACACACCGAAATCCAACAAAACACACAAATTCTGATTACTCATTCGAATAGGAGTCCAACCAAACCAATTTCATCTAACTCCAACTCAGAATCGTTGTTCAAAACCCAATTCTTCACTTTAGAAGAGTATAGACAAAACCCCCAATTTCTCTTTTAGATTCACTAATTAAATGCCAAAATGGAAGATGGAATCATGTAATATAATCAAATCCGAGTCAGAAATATTTACCCCAATCCATGTGGTGAAAATCCCCTCCAAAGTCGCCCAAATTCGAGCTCCCTAACTCAAAATGTGATAAAATATCCAAAACCTTCGAAATAGAGTACTTTATAACACTACCCAGGTAAACCTTTCGCGATCATTGGGCCAGCTTCACGATCGCGAAGAACAAATTTCACTGCCCACAGAAATATTCTTCGAGTTTGTGGAAAACACCTCATGATTGCGATGCACTACGATGCCAAACCTACGCGTATGCTGCAACAACCTCGCGAACGCGATGGTAACTCCAGCAGTCCCCAGCTCCTTAATGCGAACGCAGTACCACTGCCGCGAACGCGAAGAGTAACCCATTCAAACCTTTGCGAATGCACTCCTTCTGTGGCGACCGCAATGACTAAACTACTAGTGGCCCTTAAACACTCTTCGCGATTGCGATACACCTACGCAGTCGCGATGACCAATGGCCCAGTACCAAACATTAGGGGAACCAACAACGCCAATATGAAGAAAATAATCTAAAATCACCCTAGAACTCAACCGAGCCCCTCGGGACCCCGTCCGAATATACAAACAAGTCCCATAACATAACACAGATCTACTCAAGGCATCAAATCACCCATAACAATATTAAAACCACGAATCACACCTCAAATCAAGCTTAATGAACTATTTCAAAATTTCAAACTTGTGCCGAACACGTCTAAACAGCTCGGAATCACCTCAAATTTTGCACCCAAGTTCCAATTGACACAACGAACATGTTCCAACTTCCGAAAAAAGAATCCAAATCCAATATCATCGAAGTTAATTCACGGCCAAGCTTATGAATTTTCCAAACCTTCAAATTTCCAACTTTCACTAAATAGAGTCAAAATCTTCTAAAAACTTCCAAATGCAAATCCAGGCATAAGCCCAAGTCAAAAATCACCATCCAGACCTACCGGAAACATAAAAACACCGATCCAAGGTCAAATACACAAAAATCAAACTTGGTCAACTCTTTCAACTTCAAGCTTCTTAAATGAGAACCATCCTTCTAAATCAATCTCGAACCACCCAAAAACCAAAGCCACGCAAATTATAATACACCATATGAAGCTACTCACAACCTCAAACCACTGAACTGAATGCAAATGCTCGAAATGATCGGTCGGGCTATTATATTCTCCCCCACTTAAACATACGTTCATCCTCGAACATGCCAGAGTCGTAACAAAGCCATCAAATCACTAAATCAACTCACCAAACAAATACCCATGGGTGATCCCACGTCACCCTACACCATGTAAGCCCGACAATCCAACATAACTGAAGATCCTTACCTCAACCTTAGCCCATAAACCATAGAACCCAAATCTTCAACATCCGGAATCCATTATAAGATCTGCTCCTTGTACATATACACTGTAACGATCCAAACAAGATGAATCAAGCAATTAGTACACTGCCCAGATCAAACCACACGATGTGCCAGATAACTCATGTACTCACAACAATAACTCCCGACCACAATAGCTGCTCATTACCAAATTCAGTAACGATAATATACTTCATATCACATGAAACCTTGTTTTGGACATTCACAATCCTGCTAATTATAAATAAAACATACAGAAGCTCGTAACTACCCATGAAATCAATGGGTCAAGAATCTATCTCATCTAACAAGGACCATTGCCAAATTGTGAGCGAAAATATGGTATTATTCTTCCAAACATTCCTTATACCAATATGATAGTCCAAATCTCATGTCTAGAAACCTCGTCTCACCCAATACAAGCATCCCAACTAGAAAGTCACCCCAAAGGCCACATGGAACCTCACACAACACAGTTTGTACACCCAAATGGGCAATAACTCAGATATATCTTAAAATGGAAAGAAAACAAGGTACATGGGTGTCACGTCCCAAACTTGGGGAGCGCGACCGGCTCTCAACCGAGTGAACCCGGCCGAGCAAGACTATTAAATTTTCTTCTACCCAAACTCATCCATGAATAAAGAGGAGATGTACTCCATTAATCAAACATTGAAAAGATTTCATTAACAACTCCTATTTCATTTTCATTAGCAACTTCATTCATAATTTCCAAACTATTACAAGTTTATAGATATAATGAAAAACACGTTTAACAAAGACCAACATTTCTAGTTCAATTCCCAACATCGAATACCACCCACAACCTGTCTACGGAGCCTCTAATTAAAACAAAAGAGTAATATGGAAATGTCGACAATAAGGCCCTGACTATACCTCAAAACATAAAGTACAACATCAAATGATATTAGGCCCGGAATAGAGTAGGGCTCACCAAAACCTACTAAAAAGGGAGTAGCTGCTAACGAGGACCAAAGTTGCCCACTGATGAACCACCTGCATCTATTGAAGATGCAGCGTCCCCGACAAAAGGGAGGTTAGTACATATGGAATAGTACCAGTATGTAAAGCTAACTGTCCTCTTTCAAAATGGAATATCCATATAAGAAAAGGAAAACCATAGAAATAGCAAGCCACAATCAACAATATCCAAATGTCCAATTAAAACATAATTATTTTCAAAATACGAACTTCATATACAATTTTGGTTGGGAGATCATTAGCACCGATATACCACAGTCTTTGTTAGCACGGAGTCCGATCACGCCCTATCAGCTAGGACAACTCCCCACAAACAATGTGGTTTGATATGTGATGCAAAAGAAAGTTGTTACCAAGAGTAGTACCACCATATGCGCAATATGACGTACGATCTCCACTCGATCAGCTAGGCCGCCTTTTCACATATGCCGTGTGGGTTGACATTTCCTATTCACAGTTGTTACTAGTTTCATCCTAATTAAGGAGAATAATATCAACCCATCAATCTCATCCCAAATAAGGGGAATAATCACAATCCACCCCGACACCGGCACGCGTAGTTTCAGGTGTAGGCCTTATGACCCATGCTAATACCCAATTTTGCCCTCATATTTTTCAAATGATATATATACTTTGAAAACATCAGTTTTTGCATCATTATTTAGTTTACAAATCTATACAAGAATTTTCTATAATGTTCCATAATTTTAGAGCTTTAAAATTAATTGTTCTGTATTTAAATTTGCTTGAATAATTATTAATTACTCTTTCAAATTATTTTTATGATGACTTAGTTACCTAAAATTATTATTTGAACCTATAATACATGTTTTAAATATTGTTACTTCATTTTATATAATTACATTAGCAATTTCGAGCTATTTATCTAATTTTGCAATAATAGCATATATTCATATACAAATGCTCCTTATTTATACTATTTGTGCCAAAAAATAGCATTTTATATTTTTATAATGCTAAATCTATTTTTAATAATTTTAGTGCAAAAAATATTTTTTACTCATTTACTAATTAGTTTTATAAATTATTTTGCTAAATTATATGTGTTTAAAAGGCAGGCCTAATTTTTGAGTGATATTTCGGACCTAATTGGCCCAACACCTTAGCCCAGAACCCCAGCCCAAAGCCAAATGACCTTTCTTTAAAAACAAAACGACCCGGTTGGGACCCGTTGTGTATGACCCGTCCCATTTTCCTTCAATCTTGGCCGTTGATCTCAGAGATCAATGACTCACAAGCCACCTCCCCTTTTAAATCCATTAAACCTAAATCATAACACCCTTATCCCATTACCCGCTGCATTTAAACTCTCTCTGTCTCGCCTCTCTCTTTAGAAACCCTAGCTGCCTCTCCGATCTTCTCCAAATCCGAGTAAATCGTGGATTCCCTCTATGATTTATTTGCCTTTTACGCATTATCTCATTGTTACTTGCAAGATTATGGTGTTACTTGGTACTTGCCTAAACATGGAAAGTACCATATCTCTGATTCTGCTCATTCACTTCAAATGTTTGAATCTGGACGATATCTCCTCCATATGCATCATCGCCAGGCTATATTGGGTCCGATTAGCCAAGATTTTCGGTCAATCTTTGATTTCTGTCGAATTAGGGTTCGAAATTTTATACTTTTACTTTTACCCATTCCATTACTGATAGCATATGGTACTTCGTTTCCATATTTATGGTTGATTGATTGTTTTCCTTATTTGTTTGCTTGATTCCTATTACTATATAAACCCTTCCCTTTTTCCCTTTGAGAGAGACTTTTAATCACCCGGATTCACTAAACATCGAAGCTATTACTCTATTGTTCTCTTGTTCTATACTCTGATTCTTGGTCGGCTGAAAGCCAAGGCCATTAAACGACCTACTCCGGTGCAAGCACTGCTCGGAGCCTATTCTCGACGCTCTTGTGAACTCTGAAGCATCAGAGATCTGGGGTTCTTGCTATTATGCTCTTTATTACTCTTGTGATTTTGCTACTGGTTAGTACTTTTAACCTTTGCAATGTTAAATTTCTTTCTTTCCTTCTGTATACCTATATGTGTTTGCATTACATAAGCATGATTTAATTGTGAGTCCCTAATGTCGCACTACTGGGATAATGTTCAATACTCTTTGTCATTCTGTGTTAGCTGAACGCATGAGATACTTTACTGCTTTGTCCTTAATTTGTATTAGGCTAATCCGTAATCTTCGCTACGATTTGCACTTCTATGTTGATCCTTTGTTTTTCTTGAATGAGTTCTGCACCTCCAGTATCTGAATATGTTCAGTTTTGAGTCTCAATGCAAGTCCATTTTGATATGAATCTGACTACTGTGACCATGTGTTGTTAGTTGCAAAATTTCTGTCTATGGAAGCCACCCGCACTTGAATGAATCCTTTAGTGCTAAGTTTTGTGTCTGTTTGACTGCTCTTTGTGTATTAGTCCCAACTATATGGAATACTTCTTCAAAGTTTGCTCTAAATATGTTTCCTTGCTATTCTAAGTTTAAGATAAATACTCCATTTTTTATATCAATTGTGATCTTGCTTCTATGCTAATATATTTCCCCAGTATGCCCTTTGGCTCATTTGGTACCCTGTCCTTTCAGTAAATATCACAATGTGTGCCCCCCATCATGTCTACATACTGATTAACATGTCACTAGGATGTATACTTAACTTAATTTGGATCTTTAGGTCTCAACTAGTTTAACTTCATTCATCTGTACATGATAATCTATGTATGCCTGTAAACCTATTCTTCTCCTAATTCTTTCACAATGAGGTTATCTATGTAGTACTTTTCTATGTGTGAAATCCTGCTTAACCTACTGGCCTGCTTGACTAGTTGCTCTGTATGCTCAACTTGGTGTATTACTTGATTTCTGTCCCTCTATCTCTATCCACTCTCCTTACTTGCTACTCATGCTATTCTAAATTCTCATTCTTAGTCTGCTAAAAGCCAAGGCTATCTAGGTTTTATTTTTGGCCTCCCTAGTGTGAGCACTGCTCGGGGTCCAATTGAGGCCCTTATGAACTCTGACACACTAAAGCTTGGTCCTAGTCACTCCCTCAACCTCCAAAACTGTTCCTACTATTCCATTTCCCTGTCATGTACTGTGTATCTATATTGATTGTTCCAAGTAGTGCAACACTTGGTGTTGTGGCTAAGTGAATTGGTTTGGACTCTTCTATAGACCCTTGAGTCGTGTTTTGAACTCGGCTCTTTGTTGAAAGCCTGGGTACGTTGTGTAAGAGATACGGAGGGCCCATCAATGCTGGGTATTTATTTGTTTTATTTGGGCCTATTGTGGGCTTGTTCACTGTTATGCAATAAAGTTACTTTACTCATTATTGGGCATCTAATAATCTTTGTATAAACAATTGGGGTTGTTAGTAAAAGGGAATTGGGTAGATTTTAATATTTATGTACGACAGGTAGATAGCATGCCTATAGGACTTAATAATATGTTTGCTATATATGTCATTCACTCTCTATGCATACTATAGAAATCATGCCATTAGGAAAAACACACAGTCACACTATTTGTCTACTAGCAAAGCATGAGCTCAATGCCTCCATTATCCTTGTTGCTACATATTATTAGAAAACCTTCCCATAGGAAATAAATATTGTTGAACTTTCCTTCGATTTGCATCGCTGCAGTATATCCACTAGAGATCATGTCTATAGGATTTTAATCATCTCATTTGTTATTGTATTGCACTGTTCACCCAGAAAACATGCCTATAAGGTTAAAGTATAACAATAAAATTAATTCCAAGTGCTAATCGTTAAAGATCCTGCCTATATGATACCACAATTCTCCTTAATAACTGTTAATGATGCCCCTCTCAACATTGTTTATTGTTCACTTAGACCACTATCAAAAGCGTGAGTAATTCTAGGTTTTTCCCGATAGATTTTATTGTCTTTACTACATAAATCACTTAGACGCAACATCTACAAGCTTAATAACTGGAAATCTGCAATTTCAACAATTAATATGCGACAACTGTACAATCCTGTCTATGGGCAATGCTTGATTTCTGAAACTGCATGCATGCCTTAACGCCTTGCCACATAGAAATTATGTCTATAGGGATTTAAATTCTTAATTATGAACTTCTTAACATACAATTTGTCTTGCGTGCATTTGTTGCTTAAGTGTGGAGGCAAACTTGAGCCTTGACTGCCTATATGTGAAGTCCAACGTGTTTTGTATGTGGCCTAGTTTTGACATTTCTGAGCAGCCTAAGTGAGGTCTAGAACCATCCAAAGTAAAGGTCCAATACCTCCTAGACCATAGGTATGGGACGGGTAGTGCACGCATAGGGTATGACTTATAATTGAATTAGAACACTTTTAGGTAACAACTTTAACATAGTAATCGGGTAGTAGAAGATGATAGTCTGTGCCCGCTGAATAATATGAGTACCACCCCATCTTGAGGGAGTTACTAAGTATTATTTATGTTGCACTGGGTGATTCTTTAGGTTAAAAAACATAGGACCCCCTCCTCTTTATATGTTGTTATTAGATCTAAATAGTTGTATCCCTATATTCGCACTAAGATCTGTATTAATCATATTGTAATAAAGTTCTTTCACTTCTGAATTCCCTTTGTCTATTTGATCACCTAGCTTAATCATAATCCACATAATCTTAGGTTAGGCCGGGACCCACAGTTGTGGACCTCAAGGAGTGCCTAACACCTTCTCTTTGAGGTAACTTGAGCCCTTACCCGATCTTTGGTGGCGTTGACTAGTCAAACAAAGTTATCTGCATAATAGGTGCCCTAACGCACCTTAAATATCATTATGTGGCGACTCTTATCCTTTAGCACTCCATTTCCCATTCTAAAAGGAGTATGTCACGTGTCGAAGCTTGCTATTCATGAGAAACAATGGGGCGCGACAACATGGCTACTCTGCTGGGGATTTACACTTAGGCTCTTACCATAATGAACTTGGCTAATGTGGGTTAGTTTTCTTTGTTATAAAACACACATTCCTTTTCCATCTTTATTTGTTAGATTTGCTATTACATGCACATCCCTTTCCCGTTCACCTTTACTTGTTTAAAACCGTTATAACATGTATATCCCTTTCCGTATTCGCCCTTAGTTGCTCTAACTACTATTTATTTGCTATATCATGTCTCTCCCACCCCTACTCCCTTGCTTACTTTATTATATTTCCTATATTCCACGAACTAACTTCTTCTTTTGTCTTTCTTTTTACGTCCTTTATGTTTTATCTTAATACTGCATTTATTGCTTTCACATATTTATCATGAAAATACTTGGCAATGTGTTATTATCTTTGCATAAAGCATGCTCCATATCATATTCCACTCATGCCCAACTAATACCATAGCGGCACTTGATGAATGTTCGCACTCTTCCAAAATTATCCTTTAAATTGCAAAGGCTTATTTGCAGTAAACTAGTCGATCAGCGGTGCAGTCGACGGTTCCATGCCATTCTCTCTCATGTTGTCTACTTGAGAGTACTAGTCTAGACATTGCTCCAATATCAACTGTGCATGCATCATGTCAAACCTAGTATGGGTTAGAACGTTGTTCGCGTGATAACCCACTAAGAGAAGCCTTGTCCAAAGCCCGACGGGATTTTCATAATCCCAATGGACACCATCACGTTATGTGCA
>AWOL01S0164997.1:23750-33822 GCA_000715115.1 Nicotiana otophora | reverse complement strand
CATGACTGTTCCTCGTTTTTGCATTTTACGGCCATGAAACTAGAATTCTGCATGATTACTATTGTTTCGTATATTATAGCCCAAGCCTTCCTAGTGGTCCCCTGCCCCCGGACCCGGATCGCCTAAAAATTTTTCCGCCCATCAAATACGACCTAAGGAACCATAGTCACAGCCCCACCATGACCGTTCCTTGTTGTTTTGCATTTTAAGGCCAAAAACCTAGAATTTTGCCCGATTCCAATATTTTCATGTGCTCTAGCCCTCGCCTTGCGAGTGGGCCCGAGCCCCCGGACCTGGATTGCCTAAAAGATTTTTGGGCCATAGAATACGACGTAAGGAACCATATTCATCGCCCCGCTATGACCGTTCCTCATTTGTTTGCGTTTTCGGCCAAAAAACTAGAATTCTGCCCGATTCCCATATTTACGTGTGCAATAGCCCATGGCTTCCGAGTGGGCCAAGGCCTCGTGGACCCGGATAGCCTAAAATTTTACTGTGCCATCAAATATGACCTAAGTAACCATAGTCACCGCCCAGCCATGACCGTTTCTCGTTTGGTTGCGTTTTACGGACAAAAAACTAGAATTCCGCCAGATTCCCATATTTTCGTGTGCTTGCCCACACCTTCCGAGTGGGCCCGGGCCCACTTGAACCGGATCGCCTAAAAGTTTTTCGATCCATCAAATACGACGTAAGGATCCATAATCAGCACCTCGCCTTTACCGTTCATCATCTTTTTGCGTTTTACGGTCAAAAAACTATTTGTGTGATATAACCCACGCCTTCCGAGTGGGTCCGGGCCCCCGGACCCCGATCGACTAAAAATTTTACGGGCCAAGAAATACGACCTAAGTAACCATAGTTATCGCCCCGCCATGACAGTTCCTCGTTTGTTTTATGTTTTATGGCCAAAAAACTAGAATTCTGCTCGATTCCTATATTTTCGTGTGCTATAGCCCACGCCTTCCGAGTGGGCCTGCCCCCCGGACCTGTATCGCCTAAAATTTTTCCGGGCCATCAAATACCACCTAAGGAACCATTGTCACCACCTGTCATGACCGTTCTTCTTTGTTTGCGGTTTACAGCCAAAAATTAGAATTCCGCCCAATTCCTATAGTTTTCGTGTGCTATAGTCCACTCCTTGCGAGTGGGCCCGGGCCCCCTGGACCCGGATTGCCTAACATTTTTCCGGGCCATCAAATACAACCTACAGAGCCATACTCATCGCCCAGCCATGACCGTTCCTCATGTTTTTGGGTTTTCGGCCAAAAAACTAGAATTCCGCCCGATTCCCATATTTACATGTGCAATAGCCCATGGCTTCCGAGTGGGACAGCGCCCCGTGGACCCGGATAGCCTAAAATTTTTCTGTGCCATGAAATACAACCTAAGGAACCATAGTCACCACCCTGCCATGACCGTTCCTCGTTTGGTTGCGTTTTACGGACAAAAAACTAGAATTCCGCTCGATTCCCATATTTTCGTGTGCTAGTCTACACGTTCTGAGTGGGCCCGGGTCCCCCGGACCCGGATTGCTTAAAAGTTTTTCGAGCCATCAAATACAACGTAAGGATCCATAATCAGCGCCCCGCCTTGACCGTTCATCATCGTTTTGCATTTTACGGTCAAAAAGTTATTTGTGTGCTATAACCCATGCCTTCCGAGTGGGCCCGGGCCCCCGGACCCCGATCGCCTAAAAATTTTAGGGGCCAAGAAATAAGACCTAAGTAACCATAGTTATCGCCCCGCCATGACAGTTCCTCGTTTTGTTTTGCGTTTTACGGCCAAAAAGCTAGAATTCTGCTCGATTCCCATATTTTCGTGTGCTATAGCCCACGCCTTCCGAGTGGGCCTCGGCCCCCCGGACCCGGATTGCCTAAAATTATTCCGGGCCACCAAATATGAACTAAGGAACCATTTTCACCACCTTGCCATAACCGTTCCTCATTTTTACGTATTACGGCCATGAAACTAGAATTCTGCATGATTCCTATTTTTTCGTATGCTATAGCCCAAGCCTTCCTAGTGGTCCCGTGCCCCCAGACCCGGATCGCCTAAAAAATTTCTCGCCTATCAAATACGACCTAAGGAACCATAGTTATCGCCCCTCCATGACCGTTCCTTGTTTTTTTTGCGTTTTACGGCCAAAAACCTAGAATTCCGCCCGATTCTAATATTTTCATGTGCTCTAGCCCTTGCCTTGCGAGTGGGCCCGAGCCCCCAGACCTGGATTGCCAAAAAGATTTTCGGGCCATAGAATACGACGTAAGGAACCATAGTCACTTCCCTGCCATGACCGTTCCTCATTGTTTTGCATTTTACGGCCAAAAAACTAGAATTCCGCCTGATTCCCATATTTTCGTGTGCAATAGCCCACGCCTTCCGAGTGGGCCAGGGCCACGCGGACCCGAATAGCCTAAAATTTTTCTGTGCCATCAAATACGACCTAAGAACCATAGTCACCGCCCAGCCATGACCGTTCCTCGTTTGGTTGCGTTTTACGGACAAAAACTAGAATTCTGCCCGATTCCCATATTTTCGTGTGCTAGCCCACACCTGCGAGTGGGCCCGGGCCCCCTTGACCCAAATCGCCTAAAAGTTTTTCGAGCCATCACATACGACGTAAGAATCCATAATCAGTGCCCCGCCTTGACCGTTCATCATCTTTTTGCATTTTACGGTCAGAAAACTATTTGTGTGCTATAGCCCACGCCTTCCGAGTGGGCCCAGGCCCCCCTACCCGGATCGCCTAAAAATGTTTCGGGCCATGAAATATGACCTAAGTAACCATAGTTATCGCCCCGCCATGACAGTTCCTCATTTGTTTTACGTTTTATGTCCAAACAACTAGAATTCCGCTCGATTCCCATATTTGCGTGTGTTATAGCCCACGCCTTCCGAGTGGGCCCGGGCACCCCGGACCCGGATCGCCTAAAATTTGTTCGGGCCATCAAATATGAACTAAGGAACCATTGTCACCGCCCAGCCATGGTCGTTCCTCGTTTTTGCATTTTACAGCCATGAAACTAGAATTCTGCATGATTCCTATTTTTTCGTATGTTATAGCCCAAGCCTTCCTAGTGGTCCCGTGCCCCCGGACCCGGATCGCCTAAACATTTTCCCGGCCATCAAATACGACCTAAGGAATCATAGTCACCGCCTCGCCATAACCGTTCCTCGTTGTTTTGCATTATACGGCCAAAAACATAACATTCCGCCCAATTCCAATATTTTCATGTGCTCTGGGCCCGAGCCCCCAGACCCGGATCGCCGAAAAGATTTTCGGGCCATAGAATATGATGTAAGGAACCATAGTCGCCGCCGTGCCATGACCGTTCCTCATTGTTTTGCGGTTTACGGCAAAAAAACTAGAATTCCGCCCGATTCCCATATTTGCGTGTGCAATAGCCCACGCCTTCTGACTGGGTCAGGGCCCCCGGACCCGGATAGCTGAAAATTTTTCCGTGCCATCAAATACGACCTAAGGAAACATAGTCACCACCCCGCCATGACCGTTCCTCGTTTGGTTGTGTTTTACGGACAAAAAACTAGATTCCGCTCGATTCCCATATTTTTGTGTGCTAGCCCACGCCTTCAGAGTGGGCCCGGGCCCCCGGACCCGGATCGCATGAAATATTTCCGGGCAATCAGTTATGACCTTACCACCTCGCCATGACCTTTGCTCGTTTTTTGTGCATTTTACGGCCGAAAAAATAGAATTCCGCCCGATTCCCATATTTTCGTGTGCTATAACCCACGCCTTCCGAGTGGGCCCGGGCCCCCTGGACCTGGATCGCCTAAAAATTTTCCCGGCCATCAAATACGACCTAAGGAACCATAGTCACCGCCTCGCCATGACCGTTCCTTGTTGTTTTGCGTTATATGGCCAAAAACCTAGAATTCCGCCCGATTCCAATATTTTCATGTGCTCTAGCCCTCGCCTTGCGAGTGGGCCTGAGCCCCCTGACCCGGATCACCTAAAAGATTTTTGGGCCATAGAATAGGACTTAAGGAACCACAGTCGCCGCCCCGCCATGACAGTTCCTTCTTGTTTTGCGTTTTTCCGCCACAAACAAGAATTCCGCCCGATTACCATATTATCGTATGTTATAGCCCACGCCTTACGAGTGACCCCCCGAACCTACGCCCGATTACCATATTTGCTTGTGCTATAACCCACGCCTTCCGAGTGGGCCCAGGCCCCCCGGACCCGGATCGCCTAAAGTGTTTTCGGGCCATCCAACACGTCCTAAAGAACCATTGTCATCGCCCTGCCATGACCGTTCCTCGTCTTTTTTCGTTTAACAGCAGAAAAACTATAATTTTGCCTGATTCCCATATTTTCGTGTGCTATAGCCCACGTCTTCCGAGTGGGCCCGGCCCCCAAGTCCAGGATTGGCAAAAATTTTCCGGGCCATAAATTACGACCTAAGGAACCATAGTCACCACCCCATCATGACTGTTCCTCATCGTTTTTGCATTTTACGACCAAAAAACTAGAATTCCGCCCGATTCCCATATTTTTGTGTGATATAGCCCACGCCTTCCGATTGGGCCGGTCCTACCAGAATCGGATTGCCTAAAAGTTTTTTGGGCCATCAAATACGACGTAAGGAACCATTGTCACCACCCCGCCATCATCGTTCCTCATTGTTTTGCTTTACCGCCAAAAAACTAGAATTCCGCCCGATTACCATATTTTCATATGCTGTAGCCCACGCTTTCCGAGTGGTCCCGGGTCCACCGTACCCGAATCGCCTATTATTTTTTCGGGTCATCAAATATGACCTAAGGGACCATAGTCATCGCCCTCCATGATCGTTCTTTCTTTTTTGCGTTTTACGTCCAAAAAATTAGATATCGGCCCGATTACCATATTTTCGGGTGCTATAGCCCACGCTTTCCGAGTGGGCCCGGCCCACCCGGACCCTGATCGCCTAAAATATTTTTAGGCGATCAAATACGACCTAAGAAACCATAGTCACCGACCGCCATGACTGTTCCTCATTATTTTGCGTTTTACGGTCAAAATAATAGAATTTCGCCCGATTCCCATATTTTCGTATGCTATAGCCCACGCCTTTCGAGTGGGCCCAGGCCCCCTGGACCCGGATCAGCTAAAACATTTTCGGGCCATTAAATACGACCTAAGAAACCATAGTCACCACCCCGCCATGACCATTCCTCGATTGTTTGCGTTTCACGTCGAAAAAACTAGAATTTCGTCTGTTTCCCATATTTTCATGTGCTATAGCTCACGCCTTCCGAGTGGGCCCGGGCCCCCGGACCCCGATCGCCTAAAATTTTTCTAAGCCATCAAATATGACCTAAGGAACCATAATCGCAACCCTTGTATTATCGTCCCTCTTATTTTGCATTTTACGGCCAAAATAATAAGAATGCCGTCCGATACCCATATTGTTGTGTACTATAGCCCACGATTTCCGAGTGGGCCAGGGCCCCCTGACCCGGATTGCCTAAAATTGTTTTGGGCCATCCAATATGACCTAAGGAACCATAGTCACCGCCCCACCATGACCGTTCCAAGTTTTTCTACGTTTTACGGCCAAAAACATAGAATTTTGCCTGATTCCCATAATTTAGTGTGCTCTAGCCCACGCCATGGGAGTGGGCCCGGGCCCCTGGACACGGGCTCCCGAACCCGGATCGCCTAAAAGTTTTCTGGGACATCCAATACGATGTAAGGAACCATAGTCACCGCCCCGCTATGACCGTTCCTTTTTAGTTTTTACGTTTTACGGCCAAAAAAAGAATTCTGCCGATTACCATGTTTTCGTATGCTATAGCCCATGCCTTCCGAGTGGGCCCGGGCCCCCTGGATCCGGATCACCTAAAATTTGTAAGGGCTATCTAATACAACCTAAGGAACCATATTCAATGCCCCGCCATGACCGTTCCTCGTTAGTTTTGCATTTTCCGGCAAAAAACAAGAATTCCTCCCGATTCCCATATTTTCGTGTGCTATATAGCCCACGCCTTGCGAGTGGGCCCGGGCCCCGGACATGCCCTCCCGAATCCGAATAGCCTAAAAATTTTCTGGGCTATCAAATACAACCTGAGGATCAATAGTCACTGCCCTGCCATGACTGTTCCTCGATTGTTTTGCGTTTTACGACCAAACAACTAGAATTCCCCTCGATTCCCATATTTTCATGTGCTATTGCCCACGCCTTGCTAGTGGGCCCGGGCCCCCGGACCAGGATCGCCTAAACGTTTTTCCGGGCCATCAAATCCGACCTAAGGAACCATAGTCACCGCCCTACCATGACCGTTCCTTCGGTTTTTGCATTTTACAGCCAAAACACAATAATTCCGCCCCATTACCATATTGTCGTATAGTATAGCCCAAGCCTTCCGAGTAGGCCTGACCTCCCTGACTCGGATCGCCTAAAATTTTTACGGGCCATCAAATATAACCTAAGAAACCATATTCAATGCCCTACCATGAACGTTCCTCTTTTTGTTGCGTTTTATGGCCAAAACACTAGAATTCCCCCCGATTCCCATATTTTCGTGTGCTATAACCCACGCCTTGCGAGTGGGCCCGGGCCCCCGGACCCGAATCGCCTAAAATATTTCCAGGCCATCAAATATGACCTAAGGAACCATAGTCATCGCCCTGCCATAACCGTCTCTCGTTTGTTTTCGTTTTATGGCCAAAAAACTAGAATTTTGCCTAATTCCCATATTTTCGTGTGCTGTAGCCCACGCCTTCCGAGTGGGCCCGGCCCCCCGAACCGGGCACCTCTGGACCCGAATCGGCAAAAAAATTTCCGGGCCATAAAATACTACCTAAGGAACCATAGTCACCACCCCGCCATGACTGTTCCTCATTTGTTTTGCATTGTACGACCAAAAAACTAAAATTCCGCCCGATTCCACTATTTTCGTGTGCTATACGATGTAAGGAACCATAGTCACCACCCCGCCATGACTGTTCCTCATTTGTTTTGCATTGTACGACCAAAAAACTAAAATTCCGCCCGATTCCACTATTTTCGTGTGCTATACGATGTAAGGAACCATAGTCACCACCCCGCCATGACTGTTCCTCATTTGTTTTGCATTGTACGACCAAAAAACTAAAATTCCGCCCGATTCCACTATTTTCGTGTGCTATACGATGTAAGGAACCATAGTCACCACCCCGCCATCACCATTCCTCATTATTTTGCGTTTTACGGCCAAAAAATTAGAATTCTGCCCGATTACCATATTTTCGTGTGCCACGCCTTCCGATTGCGCCCGGGCCCGGACCTCGATCGACTAAAATATTTTTGGGCGATCAAATACGACCTAAGGAACCATAATCACCGTCCGCCATGACCTTTCCTCGTTTTTTGCATTTTATGGTAACAATACTATAATTTCGCCCGATGCCCATATTTTCGTATGCTATGCCTTCCGAGTGGGCCCGAGCCCCCGGATCACGATCGCCTAAAATTTTTTCGGGCCATCAAATACGACCTAAGGAACCATAATCACCGCCCCGCCATGACCGTTTCTCGTGTTTTTGCATATTACGTCCAAAAAACTAGAATTCCACCCGATTCCCATATTTTTGTTTGATATAGCCCATGCTTTCTGAGTGGGCCCGTACCCTAGACCCGGATTGCCTAAAGTTTTTCCGGGCCATCAATATACGACCTATGGAACCATATTCACCACCCCGGCATGATCGTTCCTCGTTGTTTTTGTGTTTTACATCCAAACAACTAGAATTCTGCTCGATTTCCATATTTTCGTATGCTATAGCCCACGCCTTCCGAGTGGGCACGGGTCTCTAGGACCCGGATCGCCTAGAATTTTTTTGGGCCATCAAATACGACCTAAGGAACCATAGTCACTGCCCCACCATGAAATTTCCTAGTTTTTTGTGTTTTACGGCCGAAACACTAGAATTCCGCCCGATTACCATATTTTCGTATGCTATAGCCCACGCCTTCCAAGTGGGCCCGGGCCCCCCGAACCCGGATCGCCTAAAATTTTTACGGGCAATCAAATATGATGTAAGGAACCATAGTTACCGTCCCGCCATGACCTTTCTTTGTTGTTTTGCTTTATATGGCCAAAACACTAGAATTACGCCCACTTCCAATATTTTCGTGTGCTATAGCCAACGACTTCCAAGTGGCCCGAGCCCCCCGGAACGGGATCGCCTTAAATTTTTCGGGCAATCAAATACGACCTAAGGAACCATAGTCACTGCCCCGCCATGACCTTTCCTCTTTTTTTGCTTTTTACGGCCGAAAAAGTAGAATTCCGCTAGATTCCCATATTTGCGTGTGATATAGCCCACGCCTTCCGAGTGGGCCCGGCCCCCCGGACCTCGATCAGCTAAAAAATTTTCAGGCCATCAAATACGAGCTAAGGAACCATAGTCACCGCCCCGTCATGATCGTTCCTCGTTGTTTTGCATTTTACGGCCAACAAACTAGAATTCCGCCCGATTCCCATATTTTCGTGTGACATAGCCCATGCCTTCCGAGTGGGCCCGGCCTCTCGGACCCGGATCGCCTAAAAATTTTCCGGGCCATCAAATATGATGTAAGGAACCATAGTCACCTCCCCGCTATGACCGTTCCTCATTGTTTTGCGTTTTACGGCAAAAAAACGAATTCCGCCCGATTATCCTATTTTCGTATGTTATAGCCCACGCCTTCCGAGTGGGCCCGGGCCCCCGGACCCGGATCGCCTTAAATTTTTACGGGACATCAAATACGACCTAACAAACCATATTCAACGCCCCACCATGATCGTTCCTCGATTGTTTTTGCGTTTTACGGCCAACAAAAAGAATTCCGCTGATTACCATATTTTCGTATGCTATATAGACCACGCCTTCCGAGTGGGCCCAGGCTCCCCGGACCCGGATCACTTAAAATTTTTGTGGCCATCAAATACAACCTAATGAACCATATTCAATGCCCCGCCATGACCGTTCCTGATTTGCTCTGCGTTTTGCGGCCAAAAAACTAGAATTCCTCCTGATTCCCATATTTTCGTGTGTTATATAGCCTATGCCTTGCGAGTGGGCCCGAACCCCCAGACCCGGATAGCCTAAAATTTTTCCGGGCCATCAAATACGATCTAAGTATCAATAGTCACGGCCCCGCCATGACCGTTCCTCATTTTTGCATTTTACGGCCAAGAAACTAGAATTCCGCATGATTCCCATTTTTTCGTGTGTTATAGTCCACGCCTTCCGAGTGGTCCCGGGCCCCCGGACCCAGATCGCCTAAAAATTTTCCCGGCCACCGAATATGACCTAAGGAACCATAGTCAGCGCACCGCCATGACCGTTCCTCATTGGTTTGCGCATTACGGCCAAGAAACTAGAATTTTGCACGATTCCCATATTTTCGTGTGCTATAGCCCATGCCTTCCGAGTGGGCCCGGGCCCCCGGACCCGGATCGCATAAAATTTTTTCGGGCAATCTAATACAACCTAAGGAACCATAGTCACCATCCCTCCATGACCTTTCCTTGTATTTTTTGCGTTTTATGGCCAAAAAACTAGAATTCCGCCCAATTCCTATATTTTCGCAGGCTATAGCCCACGCCTTCCGAGGGGGCCCGGGTCCCCCGGACCCGGATAGCCTACAATTTTTCCGGGCCATCCAATACGACCTAAGGAACCATAGTCACCGCTCGCCATGACCTTTCCTCATTGTTTTGCATTTTACGGCCAAAAACTTAGAATTCTGCCTGATTCACATATTTTCATGTGCTCTAGCCCACGCCTTGCGAGTGGGCCCAGGGCCCCGGATCGTCTAAAAGTTTTCCGGGCCATCAAATACGACGTAAGGAACCATAGTCACTGCCCCACCACGACCGTTCCTTCTTATTTTGCGTTTTATAGCTAAAAAACAAGAATTTCGCCCGATTACCATATTGTCGTATGTTATAGCCCAAGCCTTCCGAGTGGGCCCGCCTCCCCCTGGACCCGGATTGCCTAAAAGTTTTACGGTCCATCAAATACAACCTAAGGAACCATATTCAACGCCTTGCCATATTTTCGGGTGCTATAGCCCACGCCTTGCGAGTGGGC
>AWOL01S0164984.1:0-43583 GCA_000715115.1 Nicotiana otophora | reverse complement strand
TGCCTGGGCTCAATGATAGTCCAGAATGCTCAACAGAAGAGGAAAAATTACAGCAGCTTTTTAAGTCCAACTTCTGATCCGTTAACCATCCAAAACTCACCCGAGGCCTTCGGGACCTCAACCAAATATACCAACAAGTCCTAAAACATCATACGAACTTAGTCGAACCTCTAAATCACATCAAACAATGCTAAAACCATGAATCATACCCCAATTCAAGCTTAATGAAACTAAGAGTTTTCAAATTCTACATTCGATGCCGGAACCTATCAAATCAAGTCCGATTGACCTCAAATTTTACACACAAGTCATAAATTACATAATGGAGCTGTGAAGATTTTCAGAACTGGATTCCGACCCCGATATCAAAAAGTCAACTCCCCGGTCAAACTTTCAAACTTTGAATTTCTATTTTAGCCATTTCAAGCCTAATTTCACTGCGGACTTCCAAATAAAATTCTGATCACGCTCCTAAGTCCAAAATTACCATACGTAGCTGTTGGAATCATCAAAAATTTATTCCGGGGTCGTTTTCTCAAAATGTTGACCGAAGTCAAACTTAGCACTTTAAGGCCAACTTAAGGAACCAAGTGTTCCGGGTTCACCTCAAACACTTCCAAATCCCGAACCAACCATCCCCGCAAGTTATAAATTATTACAAGCACCTACGAAAAGTTTTAGTTTAGGGAACGGGGTTCTAAAAGTTAAAATGACCGATTGGGTCATTACATAAACAACTTGTTGACATAACATTAATTTAAGCAAAAAATGTTTGTCACCAGTTTTTGTCAAACACATTCAATGTTTATTATTTATTATTAGCTTAATTACTTTCATTTAAATACATTACGTATTTGTAAAATTAATTTTAGGCTTTCAACACTTAAAAGATATTTTTCAGCACTTGGTACTTATCACTTATCAGTTTAATCCGGTAAGCCAAAAAGTTTGTTGTTTAAGAAGCTAAAGCATAAGAACGTTATGACAAATGCCAATTTTTGATTTAAAAAACAATTTCGTAATATCTTAATATTTGCCTTTTCATTATTTGAGTTTAATTTGTATGCACTTAACAAGTTGTGTTACACGACTTTACTGCTTTTTCTTGAAACAGAAAAGAAAATTTCACTTGTAAACTTAATTGTAATTAGCTTAGTAATTAGCTGGTGAGTTGTAGATGGTATTATTGCACATGAGATGGAGTGATACTTAACTATTAGCAGGATTTAATAATATTCCCTCCGGTCCACTTTAATTGATATTTTGATTATTTTCATACATATTAAGAAATTTACCCTTTAACATTAATTATTAATAAAATTGATCAGATTAACCTTAATTTGTGAAGGTTTGTAAAATCAAAAAATGATGTAGGGAATTTTCTCTTTGTATTTTGTCATTCAGCTAAAGCTGTATATATACAAGTATATTTGTGTAAAAATAAAAAAACAGAAATGAGATTCCTATACACTTATCTAATTGCTATTGGATATCTAATAACTAATTATTATTCTTTACAAGGTGTGTCACACGCCTCACACATGTGGGCTTATTCTAGAATCCAAAGTTGTTATACAATTGTATTTTTTGATTAATCTGGACGACTAGGATTTAATTGATCAAATTTATGATCAATGGTTGAGATGAGTCCATGGCTTGAGTTCTTTTGTGCAAATATATTATTTTGATTCCTAGAGAATTCCGAAGCATTTGTTCTTGTCGGAAACCCTAGAGACTTTACCTTTTCGTCCTCTTCATTGCGAGCTTCATCATTTAGCTGACTCAAATCATACGGCAAATCATAAGGCTTCTTCTCTTCATCCCCTCTCAAGTTGGAGGGTGATGAATTTATTCCCAACTTGTGTAGAATAGAGTGGTGCGATGGACCAGAAAGGGATTTAGTAAAAGATCGGTAAGCTGAGGTGAAGAAGGAATAAAGGAAAGGAAGGAACAAAGAAAGCCCCTTACTGCTTAAAAAATAGAGAGTAATCGTTCAGAGAAGAATAATACCCCTTAAAGCTTAGTGCTCAAGCTAGCCTAGCATACCATTGTCTTGAGGCCTGCTTTAAACCATAAAGATATTTTCTGAGGAGACAAACATGATCAGGTGAAGGAGGTGTTAGATCAGCTAGGAACCTCATATAAACTTCCTTTTGGAGGTCCCCATGTAAAAATGCATTACTAATATCTAATTGATAAATAGGCCGTCCCTTTTAGTAGCTACTGCCAATAAATACCCGATGGTAGTCATTTTAACTACTGGAGAAAATGTCTCAGTGTAGTTGGTGCATTCTCTTTGAATATCCCCCGACAACCAGTCTAGCTTTCAATCTTTCTATGTTTCCATCAGATCCGTGCTTTACTTTGTATATCTACTTACAAGGTAAAGGTTTCTTTTCAACTGGTAGTAAAACAACATCCCAGGTGTTATTAGCTTCCAATGCCTCAATCTATGAAGACATGGCCTTCCTTCACCCTAGATGTGAAGATGCATGTGAAAAACTGCTAGGTTCTGAAATTTCTGAAATTGACTGTAGAACATGGTGATTATCAGTAGATAGTGCTTCAAAGGAAAAGATATCAGGCTGACTAGGCAGGGCAAAACAAGCAGAAGTTACTTCATTGAGATATATATTATTGCAGACATAATCTTTAAGATAACTAGGCTGGAAAGTGACTCTGGTAGATTTTCTAAGTGGTGGAAGTGAAGTACTAGGCATATTAGGAGACGGTGAAAAATGTGAGAAATGGAGTGTGGAAGGTAAGTGAGTGATGTGTGATGAAGGTGAGTGAGTAATGAAAGGTGAAGGTGATTGAGTAGGTCTTGGCGAGGAATGAGTTGTAGGATTAGGTGGTGCAGAAGGTGATGATATAGAAAATGAGTAGTCTGAGGGTGAAGAAATGGGGAAAATGGAATCAGGAATGGTGTTGGTTGTAGCAAAGGGATATCTATCTTCATAGAAATGCACATCCCTGGATACAATGGCCTTGTTTGTATCCAATTCTAGCACTTTGTACCCTTTCTGCCCCAAGGAATATCCTAGAAATGCACAGGCCTTTGCTCTAGGATCAAATTTGATTCTTCCATTGGATAGGGTAAAAACATAACAAAGGCACCCACAGTTTCTGAGAAATTTATAGGAAGGTGACTGATGGAACAAAATAGAATAAGGTGTTTTCCCATGAAGAACCTTAGAGGGTAGCCTGTTAATTAAATAAGTGGCAGTTAATAAGCATTCTCCCCAATAAGGAGCAGGAACTTTAGATTGAAAGAGCAAGGCTCTAGCTATTTCCAAAAGATGCTTGTGTTTCCTTTCAATAACTCTATTTTGTTGAGGAGTTGATACACAGGAAGTTTGATGGAGTATCCCTTGAAAACTAAGGAAAGGTGCTTCCTGGGAACCTTTTCCAAGCTCAAATGCATTATCTGTTCTCAAATTTTGAACCTTAACCCCAACCTGCCGTTCAACCATAGTGAAAAGGTTCTTCAAAACCGAGAATGCATTACTCTTGGTACTTAGGAGAAATGTCCAAGTACCTCTGCTGTAATCATCTACCACGGTGAGAAAAAATTTAAAACCATTATAAGTAGGCACTTTGTAGGGCCCCCAAACATCAACATGAATTAATTCAAATGCCATTTTAGATTTGATTTGACTCAAAGAAAAAGGCAATCTAGTTTGCTTAGCTTTAGGGCAGACATCACAAAAACATTCTGAATTAGGAGGAAAAGAGATAAAACTGAATTATTTCATTGATGAAAAAGGCAAATGCCCTAATCTGTTGTGGCACAGTGTTACATTTGCACTTGCAAAAAAAGGAAAAGAAACTGAAATAGACTTGACATCATTTGATTCAGAAACTGAAACTACATTGTTTTGTGAACTATCCCTAACAGTATTAGGCTCCAACAGATATAGTCCTCCTTTTGCTTCACCAAAAACTTTAGGCCTCTTCATTAAAGGGGCCTGCAAGAGACATTGATTAGAGGTAAATGTAATTATATAGTGAAACTGTATACAAAACCTATTGACTGATAAAAGATCATATCTAAAACTAGGAACATGGAGAACATTGTTTAAAATAAAATCAGGGGAAATAGAAACTCTTCCTGTATGAGTGACAATTAATCTAAAAGAATTAGGAAGGTTGATATACAAAGGAACAGGAAGAGGAGATAGAGATAAAAAAAATATTTGAATCAAAACACATATGTTGTGATACCCCTGAGTCAATGATCCAAGTAGTAGTGTTAAAGACTGAAAAACAAGATCCAGTATATTTGATAATAGTACCGCTACAGCTAGTGGTGTTCATGGTTCGGTTTGGGTCGGTTTTTCCCTAAAAAGAAACCAAACCAAGTAAGTCAATTTTTCAAATATTGGAACCAAACCAAACCAATTAAGTCGGTTTTTTATCGATTCGAGTTTTGTCGGTTTTTCAGTTTTTTCGATTATTTATCGGTTTTTTCTTAAATATGAGACATACACTACCAAACGCATATTCCGACGACTACATTTTCAATGTAACGTTATCAAACCAATTACTCTTTGAGAAATTTGTCATTTACCAAGATATATTGATGACAATTGACTCAAATAGTGATGAATAATTTAAGTACTCAGTTAAAAATCAATTATTTTTAACATGAAATAATTTCTTGTACTTAGCAAAAGAAAACTATCAATCAAACTAGAAGACATAGAATTAGATTATTATAATAGCAAAGAACTAGACTAAAAATACAAATGACTAATATGTATCATAAAATTTTAGAAACTTTATATAAAAATATACATATATATAGGTGTGATAATAAATTTAAATAGCTTCTTTTATAGTCGGTTTGGTTCGGTTTTTTCGGTTATTTTTTTATTAAAACCAAAACCAAACCAAATTTGATCGGTTTTTAAAATTTAAAACCAAACCAAACCTAAAAAACATTAATTATTTTGGTCGGTTTGGTTCGATTTTTCGAGGTTTTATGAACACCCCTAGCTACAGCATCGGCATTGATCTCTAAACTAGTACTTGTTGTTTCTGTGGCTTTAACCTATTTGATCAACTGAACCAAATGTGAGAATTGCTCCTTAGAGAGATGTTGGTTCAGACCTTTATTGTATCCACTGTTTGCATCATCTATATGTTCTCATGTGAATACCCCCATTGCTTCTAGCTTGAAACTGATTTCCTTTACCATTAGTGAATTCAAAATCCTCAGGAAAATCTATGATTATGTAACAATCATTGACTGAGTGTCCCACCTTTTTGCAGTAGGTGCATGAAGCATTAGGATTGAACTTGTTCTTCTTTCCTCTGAAAGTAGTGTTCCTTTGTGTTGAATTTGTTCCCTTCTTGATGTTGTTGTTGGGTTTTTGAAACTGTCCATAGTTCCTTGGTCCTTGCTTGTTATTGTTTCTCTGTTGATAAGTATTCTGACCAGTTAGGTTTGCTTGATTTCCTACCATGAAGGATGAGGATTCAGAGGATATGAGAGGATTAGCATAGATTTTCCTCTGATTCTCATCCTGCAACACAAGGGAATAAGCATGATTGATATTGGGCAGAGGGTTCATCATCAAGATATTTTCCTTTGCATGTCCATAGATATCATTTAACCCTATGAGAAATTGGATGAGCCTTTCATCCTCCAGTGATTTTTCCAATTTCTGTTTTTCCTCATACACACAAGTGCACAAACATTTAACATCATAATTAAGTGAGTCTAACTCATCCCACAAATGCTTGAGTTTTGTGAAATAAGTTGCTATATCATTAGTACCCTAAATTAATCCTGATAGTTCCTTACGCAGGTGGTATAATTTAGCACAATTTGACTCACCAAACATGTGTTCAAGACTGGTCCAGAGATCCTTGGCAGATTTGGAGTAAATCACACTATCCCCAATGTCCTTGGATAGTGAGCTTAACAGCCATGAGGTAACCATATCATTACACGTACTTCATGACTGAAAATCTTTGGAGGCGATGACAGGAAGAGGACAGAATCCATTAATGAATCCTAACTTATTCTTTGCTGAAAGAGCTATGAGGACAGATCTCTTCCATCCTTGAAAACCTCTCCCATTGAAGGCTGTGTTGACAAGAGCCATGCCTGGTCCATCCGAAGAGCAAAGAAAGTAGGGATGGTTTGGGTCGAACGTGACTGCATTTCAAGCTACCGCCTGAATGACAGATGCATCAGAAGTTTCTGTATCAGGCACGATGAAGAGAAAGAGTCACAGAAGATTTAGATGATTCTATAGTGAATTGAGCATCAATGCTCTGATACCATGAAGGTTTGTAAAATCAAAAAATTATATAGGGAATTTTCTCTGTGTATTTTGTCATTCAGCTGAAGCTGTATATATACAAGTATATATGTGTAAAAAAAAAAAACAGAAATGAGATTCCTATGCACTTGTCTAATTGCTATTGGATATCTAATAACTAACTATTATTCTTTACAAGGTGTGTCACATGCCTCACACATATAGGCTTATTCTAGAATCCAAAGTTGTTATACAGTTGTATTTCTTGATTAATCTGGACGGTTCGGATTTAATTGATCAAATTTATGATCAACGGTTGAGATGAGTCCATGGCTTGAGTTCTTTTGTGCAAATATATTATTTTGATTCCTAGAGAATTTCGAAGCCTTTGTTCTTGTCGGAAACCCTAGAGACTTTTCCTTTTCGTTATCTTCATTGCGAGCTTCATCATTTAGCTGACTCAAATCATATGGCAAATCATAGGGCTTCTTCTCTTCAATTTGTCCATTAAAAATATAATTAATAATCCTAGACTCTTTACTCCATCTTTGGAAAAAAGAAGTTAATTCCTTCTTTATATTCGAAAAATCAAATATTATGGATTACAAAAAAAATATAAAAAATCAATTAAAGTGGATCAGAGGGAGGGAGTAGTTATTAGGCAAACTTATTAGCATTTCAATTAAACTAATTATTATTACGTTTTTATGAGAAATACATGCTTCAAATGTCTCGTTTACTCAACTTACATTAATAGATCTGGAAAACAATATTTAAAAAATATTGGCGGATATTAGGGTAATAATATGATCAGAATAAATTTATGATTTTTTCCCCAAATCCAAATGAGAATGTTTGTAGCATGCTCAATTCTCGCCGTGCAAATAGAAAAATTCATTTGGTAGTGAATTTGAAAAAGAAATTAGAAATCCAGCGAAGCAAATCTTGGTAAATGATGATTTTACCCAAGTAAAAGGAGAACGATCCTTAGCAATTTTCATGATTAATATTTGGCATGATTTTCTTGATTGATTTTGATGGGAAGTTGGCCCATTTATCTTTCTATATAAGGTTTTTCTTCTTTTGCTTTTTCTTGTTAATTAAGGTGGGGAATCTTGGTTACAGAAAGGGCCGAAATTTTCATCAATTGCTTTTTCGAGTAACTATCGTTTTACGCCTTTAATGATTTCAAAAAATCGTTCATATGACACAAACTTATCTACTATGCTAAATAAAAACATATTGTTTTTGTCTATAATTTTACTCTGATTGTTATTAAAATTATAGAGGTTTGAATGAGCAGTTGGATTTCGGTTCATGACTTCTATAAACAAGAAAATACTTGCAATAAATACTTATGCACTAAAAAATGAGGAATAACGTAATGATCAATGAAATACTTTGGAGAATTGAAAATAATTTCGAATGGGACATAATTTCGAATTGTTGTTGCATCCATGAATAGCAGTATATGCAAATACTTTAATGGAGACAGTAAATTAGCAGCGGATACATACAATTCTATTATTGAAGAATTAATCTAAATAGCTGTTAAATTATTTAAATTAAAAATAATTTACTATATCTATCTATCTATCTATCTATCTATCTATCTATCTATCTATCTGTAATGACCAGACCGATCGTTTTGAGCTTTAGCACGTCGTTTGGCGGTTTGAGGCCTTGCGTAACGACCCGACCGGTCGTTTCGAAAGTTATATCCATGTTTTTCCCATTTTTTCTTCTTTTTGTGTTCTTCAGCTATATTATGATATGTCGGATTAATTGGTTCGGGTTCGGAGTGGTTTCGAAGTGAATTGAGACACTTAGTCTCTTATTTAGAATCTTAAATTGGAAAGTCAATTGGATGTTGACTTAATATGTAAATGATATCGGATTTGAATTTTGATAGTTCTGTTAGCTCCGTTAGGTGATTTTGGACTTAGGAGCGCGTTCGGAATGTGATTTGGAGGTCCGTAGTAGAATTAGACTTGAATTGGCGAAAGTTAAAAAATTGGCGATTTCGGTCGGCAGTAAAATATTTGATATCGGGGTTGGAATGGATTTCCGGAAGTTGAAATAGGTTCGTGGTGTCATTTATGACGTGTGTGTAAAATTTGAGGCCATTCGAACGTGGTTTGGTTGGTTTCGGCATCGGTTTTCGAATTTGGAAGTTTAGAAGTTCTTAGGCTTGAATCCGAGGGTAGTTTGGTGTTTTGATGTTGTTTTGAGTGATTCGAAGGCTCGACTAAGTTCGTAATATATGACTTGTTGGTATGATTGGTTGAGGTCCAGAGGGGCTCGCGGTGATTTCAGATGCTCAACGGAAGGAAGTTTTGGACTTAGGCTTGGCGGATTGTTTTTCTTGGTATTTTCGCACCTGCGGTGGGAGGCCCGCAGGTGTGGCCCCGCAGAAGCACTTAGGAAGTCACAGATGCGGGCAAGGCTGGGTTGGATTGGAATCGCAGGTGCGAGAAGGGGGACGCATCTGCGAGCCCGCAGATGCGAGGTTGAGATGCAGATGCGGAAGAGAGGAGTTTGGCTATTTCCGCATAAGCGGATGGAAATACGCAGGTACACGTCCGCAGGTGCGAGACCTGGGACGCAAGTGCGGGGCCAGTGCGTTAAGTGAATTTTCGCAGAAGCGGAGTTCCCAACCACAGAAGCGGCTCCGCAGGTGCGAATATTGGACCGCAGGTGCGGTTTTGCTGGGAAGAAAGTATAAAAAGAGGACTTCGAGATTTTTTCTCATTTTCACCATTTGGAACACAGACTTTGGAGCTTTTGGAGTGATTTTTGGAAGGAAATTCGAGGGTTATCACTGAGGTAAGTTCCTTGAGCCTAATTATCCTTAGCTATGGTGTTTTCCCGTTGATTTCTCATCTATTTAGTAGTTTATTTAAAGTGAAATTGGGGGTTAGGGCTTGGGATTTTGGAGAGTGTAATTTGAGGATTTTAGGGACCAAATGATGTCGAATTTTGATGAATTTTGTATGGTTAGACTCGTGAGTGAATGGGCTTTCGGGTTTTGTTACTTTTGTCGGATTTGGAGACGTGGGCTCGGGGGTCGAATTTGAGTGTATTTCGGATTTTGAGTCTAATTTAGTAGTTTTCTTGTGGAATTGATTCCTTTAGCATATATTAATGGTATTGTACTATTTGTGGCTAGATTCGGGATGCTCGAAGGCCGATTCGAGAGGCAAGGGCATTGCGGAGTAGAGATTTGCTCAGATTGAGGTAAGTAACGGTTATAAATCTAGTCATGAGGGTATGAAATCCTTGATTTTTGTGTCATGTGACTATTTGGATTTGACGCACATGCTAGGTGACGGGCGTGGGGGCGTGCACCATTGGGGATTTGTGACTTGGTCCGTCCCGTAGCAACTGTAAAGTTGAACAACCTGTTGTAGCTATATGCTCTTTATGTGCTTTAGAAAGATTTACTGTAAATCATGCTAGATACCATGTCTAGGTCTAATGTCAGTATTGTTGGGACCCTTAGAGGTCGTTTCTTGCTGTCCTCTCACTGCTTTAGTTGATATTCCGTACTCATTCATGTTCATGCATTCTTACATCATAGCTCAGTCTCTGTTATTCTACTTGTTGCATCATGTTAATGTTGTTTGGGCCGATTTCTTTGATTTCTGAGAGCCCAAGAGACTGGATAGGTTTGTGACTGAGTGAGGCCGAGGGCCTGTTTGTCAGGTATTGTACCTTAGCACGTGAGTTGTCCGTACGAATTCTGATATGATATTATAGCACGTGAGTTGTCCGTGTAGATTATAGCGCTTGGGCTGTAGAAACCCTTTCGGAGTCTGAACACCCCCAGTGAGCGTAGGTACCTACTGAGTGCGAGTGCCGAGTGTTGAGCGATTGTGAGGCATGAGTGATTATGAGGCTTGAGTGATTTTGATGCTTGAGTGACTGTGAGGTTGGAGTGATTGGGAGGACTGAGTGATGTTTGCTCGAGGGGCAGTACATGATTTCATCATCCATGCTCATAGTTGCTTTGAGTCCTTGTTTGAGAACTGTTGAAAGATATTTTTGATTGTCTTACTTAAACTTGATTTAAACAAGCTGATTTGACTTAAACTTTGGTTGCATAACATGCCGCACTTTACTAAATGTTTGTGATATGAACGGTACTTGCATTTAGCTCGTCTCTACTTCTCAGCTTTTATTTACTTCTGTTGCTTACTGAGTTGGTGTACTCACGTTACTCCCTGCACCTTATGTGCAGATTCAGGTATTTTTGGTCATGGTAGCGGCTGTTGATATTCCTGTAGCTGATCATTGGAGTTAGCAAGGTAGCTGCCAGGCGATCGCAGCCTTATTTTCTTCTTCTTTATCTTCCCATTAGTTGTATTTTGGATTTTTCCCAGACTGTATTAGTCTTGTTGTTGTCGGACCAGTTTTTAATAGTTGCTCATGACTCAGTGACACTCCGATGTTTGGGACTTTTCATTTCGCATTTTTTTTTTTGAGTTCAACCCTTGTTTCTTTTATGAAATTTTGCTATACAAGACGCCTTTTGGCATATATTTGAATGAATTATTCTACTATTGTGGGAGTCGGCTGGCCTAGTACCATCGATAGGCGCCATCACGACAAGTTTGAGTTTAGGGTCGTGACATGTTGGTATCATAGCCTAGGTTACATAGGTCTCATGAGTCATGAGCAGGTTTTGTAGAGTCTTGCGGATTGGTATGGAGATGTCTGTACTTATCTTCGAGAGGCTGCAGAACCTTTAGGAAATCTCACATTCTTGAAATCTTGTCGTGCGAATCTGTTGATTCTGGTAACTCAACTTCTGTTGTTTCATTCTATCACAGATGGTGAGGACTCGTACTACCGGTCAGGATGGACAGCCACCAGTACCACCAGCCAGGGCCATGGGAGGCCAAGGTCGCGATAGAGGCAGAGGTGCAGCCCGCACAACAGCTGGGGCAGTACCTGCAGACCTACCAGTTGCCCCAGATCAGGATCAGATTCCAGTTGTTGATGCACCAGCTCAGGCACCACTTGTGCCTATTGTGATTCTAGGCCTTCAGGAGGCCCTAGCTCAGATTCTGGCAGTGTGTACCGGCCTTGCTTAGGTGGTCTCTATCTCGACGGCGGCAGGCACTTCTCAGGCCGGGGGAGGCACTCAGACTCCCGCCGCTCGCACATCCGAGCAGGTTGTTCAGGGACTCCAGACACCGGGGGCACTACCAGCCCAGCCGGTTACAGATGTTCAGGTCTATGTGGTTCCTTCTATGCCTGAGGATGATCAGCGTAGGTTGGAGAGGTTTGGGAGACTCCAACCTCTACCTTTCAGTGACACAGAGAGAGAGGATGCCCAGGACTTCTTGGACAGGTGTTAGAGGATACTCCGTACAACTAGTATTCTGGAGACTTGTGAGGTCTCATTTATTACTTTTCAGTTTTCTGGGGTTGCACTCAGATGGTGGGAGACTTACAATAGGCATAGGCCAGTTAGCGCAGCACCCCTTACTTGGCAGTAGTTCTCTGTGGTCGTTTTGGAGAAGTTCGTGCCTCAGTCCCGCAGAGAGGAGATGCGTAGAAAATTTGAGCAGCTTCGTCAGGGTGATATGTCTGTGACGCTGTATGAGATGCGATTCTCAGAGCTGGCCCGTCATGCTATCTGGTTGGTTCCCACAGACAGGGAAAGGATCATGAGGTTTATAGATGGCCTCACTTTTCAGCTACGGTTGCTTATAACCAGAGATAGAGTGTCTGGTGCTATGTTTGATAAGGTTGTCGACATTGCTCGGTAGATTGATATGGTTCACGGTCAGGAGAGGATTGGGAGAGAGGCCAAGAGGCCTCGAGGACATGGGGGATTCAGCGGTGCTCCTTCTGGGGGTCAGTTCCAACAGGGAAGAGGTCATCATTTCAGACAGGCTCAGTCAGCTCGGCCATTTCACTGTGGTGCGTCATCTGGCCATGGTTCTCACAGTTCTCATCAGGGACACTCATCACTCAGTGCTCTTCCAGCCTAGAGTTCGTCATGTGCTCTATCAGTTCAGGGTTCCTCTATGCCAGGTTCTTCTACCAGTTATCCTGGTGCTCGGGGCTCCCTTCAGTCCCCACCAATAACACCAGGGAGTTGTTTTGAGTGTGGGGAGTTTGGGCATATGTAGAGTCAGTGTCCTCGTCGTCATGGAGGTCTATCTCAGCAGAGGAGTCAACCTTCGACTTCAGCACCAGTTACTTCACCACCCGCCCAGTCATCTCGGGGTGTAGGTCAGTCAGCTAGGGGTCGCCTTAGAGGGGGAGGCAGATCAGGGGGTGGCCAGGCCTGTTTCTATGCCCTCCCTTCCAGACCAGATGCTATTGTTTCAGATGCTGTGATTGCAGGTATTGTCTCAGTTTGTCACAGAGATGCCTCTGTATTATTTGACCTTGGTTCCACTTATTCATATGTTTCCTCGTATTTCGCTCATTTTCTGGATATGCCCTATGAGTCTCTAGTCTCGTCTGTTCATGTATCTAATCTGGTAGGGGATACTATTATTGTGGACAGCGTATATCGGTCATGTGTGGTGTCTATTGGGGGTCTGGAGACCCGAGTAAACCTTTTGCTGCTCAGTATATTTTACTTTGATGTAATGTTGGGTATGAATTGGTTATCTCCATGTCATGCTGTTCTAGATTATCACGCTAAGACCATGACGTTGGCGATGCCGAGATTTTTGAGGGTTGAGTGAAGCGGTTCTCTAGATTATGTACCTAGTAGGGTAATTTCATATTTGAAGGCTCAACGTATGGTTGAGAAGGGTTTCCTATCTTATTTGGCGTTTGTGAGGGACGTTAGTGCAAAGACTCCTGCCATTGATTCTGTTCCAGTGGTACATGATTTTCCAGATATGTTTCCTGCAGACCTGCCGGGCATGCCGCATGATAAGGATATTGACTTTGTATTGATTTGGTGTCGGGCACTCAGCCCATTTCTATTCCACCGTATCGTATGTCACCAGCGGAGTTGAAGTAACAACTTCAGGAACTCCTGATAAGGGCTTTATTCGGCCTAGTGTGTCACCTTGGGGTGCACCGGTTCTATTTGTAAAGAAGAAGGATAGTTCCATGAGGATGTGCATTTATTACAGGCAGTTGAACAAGGTCACAGTCAAGAACAAGTATCCTTTGCCTCGTATTGATGATTTATTTGACCAGCTTCAGGTAGCGAGGGTGTTCTCCAAGATTGATTTGAGGTCCGGGTATCACCAGCTGGAGATTTGGGATTCAGATATTCTTAAGATACCTTTTAGGACCCGATATGGATATTAGGAGTTCTTAGTGATGTCTTTTGGGCTAACCAATGTCCCAGCAACGTTCATGCATTTGCTGAACAATGTGTTCCATCCCTATTTGGACTTATTTGTTATTGTATTCATTGATGACATCCTGGTGTACTCTCGTAGCTAGGAGGGGCATGCTCAGCATTTGAGGGTTGTATTGCAGAGATTGAGGGAGGAGAAGCTTTATGCAAAGTTCTCCAAGTGTGAGTTTTGTCTCGGTTCAGTAGCATTCTTGGGGCACGTGGTGTCCAGTGAATTCAGGTGGATCCGAAGAAGATAGAGGTGCTGCAGAGTTAGCCTAGACAGTCCTCAGCCACGAAGATCAGAAGCTTTCCTGGTTTGGCGGGTTATTACCGTCGCTTTGTGGAGGGATTTTCATCTATTACATCGCCCTTGACCAAATTGACCCAAAAAGTGCTCCATTCAGGTGGTCGGATGAGTGTGAAGAGAGCTTTCAGAAGCTCAAGACTGTTTTGACCACAACTCCAGTGTTAGTTCTGCCATCAGCTTCAGGTTCTTACACCGTGTGTTGTGATGCCTCGAGGATAGGCATTGGATGTGTTTTGATGCATGAGGGTAGGGTGATTGCCTATGTCTCGCGCCAGTTGAATACCCATGAGAAGAACTATCCTGTCCATGATCTTGAGTTAGCAGCCATTGTTCACGCCTTGAAGATTTGGCCTCATTATTTATATGGGGTTTACAACATTTATTTAAGCAGAAGGATCTTAATTTGCGTCAGTAGAGATGGTTGTCCGTGCAGCACATGAGTTGTCCGTGCAAATTATAGCGCTTGGGCTATAGGAACCCCTCCGAAGTCTGAACACCCCCCAGTGAGCGTAGGTACCTACTGAGTGCGAGTGATGAGTGCCGAGTGCTGAGCGATTATGAGGCATGGGTGATTGTGAGGCTTGAGTGATTGTGAGGATGGAGTGATTGGGAGGACTGAGTGATGTTAGCCCGAGGGGCAGTACATGATTTCATCATCCATGCTCATAATTTCTTTGAGTCTTTATTTGAGAACTGTTGGAAGATATTTCTGATTGTCTTACTTGAACTTGATTTAAACAAGATGATTTGACTTAAACTCTGGTTTCATAGCATACCGCACTTTACTAAATTCTTGTGATATGAATGGTAGTTGCATTTAGCTCGTCACTACTTCTCAGCCTTTATTTACTTCTATTGCTTACTGAGTTGTTGTACTCGCGTTACTCCATGCACCTTGTGTGCAGATCCAGGCATTTTTGGTCACGGTAGTGGCTGTTGATATTCTTGTAGCTGATCATTAGAGTTAGCAAGGTAGAGCTGCCCGGCGATCGCAGCCTTATTTTCTTCTTCTTTATCTTCCCATTAGTTGTATTTTGGATTTTTCCCAGACTATGTTAGTCTTGTTTTTTTCCGACTAGTTTTTAGTAGTTGCTCATGACTCAGTGACACCATGATGTTTGGGGCTTTTCATTCCGCATTTCTATTTTTGAGTTCAACCCTTGTTTCTTTTATGAAATTCTGCTATACAAGATGCCTTTTGGCAAATCTTTGAATGAATTGTTGTAGTATTGTGGGAGTCGGCTGGCCTAGTACCATCGATAGGCGCCATCACAACAGGTTTGAGTTTAGGGTCGTGACACCTTGAATAGCTTCACTTCAGGTATTATGACTTGTACGCATGGTCGAAATTTAATTTCGGGAAGTTCAGAATTGATTTGGAAAGAAAATTCTAATTTCGGAAGCCTTAAGTTAGAGGAATTGACTAAAGTGTGATTTTTGAGTAAACGACCTCGGAATCGGGATTTGAAAGTTCCAACAGGTTCGTATGATAATTTTGGAATTGAGCGTATTTCCGGACCGGGTTTTGGATGACCCGGGAGCATTTTCGGCGTTATTATGAAAGTTGGCATTTTGGAAGAATTTCATAAAAATTGGGTTGAGGTGTATTTCAATGCTATCGATGTCCGTTTGGGATTCCGAATCTGGGAATAGCTCCGTTTGGTGATTCTAGTATTGGGAGCGCGTTCGAAAGTGGATTTGGAGGTCCGTAGGTCATTTCGGGGTCATTTGGCAAAAGTTGGAAATTTGAAGGTTTTTGAGAAGCTTGACCGGGAGTGTACTTTTTGATATTGGGATCAGATTCCGATTCCGAAATAGGAGTAGGTCCATAATGTCAAATGTGACTTATGTGCAAAATTTAAGGTCAATCAGACGTGATTTGATAGGTTTCGACATCGATTTTAAAAGTTTGAAGTTTCAAAGTTCATTATGCTTGAATTGGGGTGAGATTCTTAGTTTTACTGTTGTTTCGGGCGTTCTGAGGGTTCGAGTGAGTCCATTTTATGATTCCAAACTTGTTGGTATGTTCGGACGGGGCCCCGAGGACCCCGAGTGGCAATCCGACGAGGCTCAGACCAAGTTAAAAATTGGGAGCAACAGTCGAAGCTCCCAGTTACTGTCATAATCGCACATGCGCTTGGCCAGTTACAGGTGCGAGCTCGCAGATGCGAGAGAGTGAGGGCATCCCAGCCACCGCAGGTGCAAAAGTTTTGGCGCACCTACGTGACCGCAGGTGTGAGAGCAGTAGTCATAGGAGCGGATGGGATCGCAGAAGCGGTCCCTTTTGTCTGCAGATGCGGTGCTTAGCCAGGTAAGGGAAATGCACACCTGTGAGGATTTTGTCGCAGGTGCGGAACTACAGATGCGGCCAAGGCACCGTAGGTGCGAAAAATCGCTAGGCAGAATCGTTTTAAGAGCTGGATTTGGCTCTTCTTCTCTCATTTTTCACTTGGTTGGGGCAATGTTTGGAGAGCTTCAAGGAGGAATTTTCATCATCTATGATAAGGTACGTGATTCCTGCGTATTATGAGTTAAATACAAGATTTATACATGTATTCAAGCATAACAATTTGTAGAAATTTGAGATTTTAAAAAAAAATCTAGAAATTGGTATTTTGGATTTTGATCACGAATTTGGGCATGAATTTGGGAATAAATTATATATTTGAGTTTGTAGTGCTATGGGTAGTGTTTGTCTTCGAAAATATTCGGAATCCAGGCACGTGGGAGTTAGATTTTATTTTATCGATATTTTGAGCGGAGTTGGAAATTGTTATGAATTGATTAATTATGAGTTGTTCTGTATTGAAATTGTTAAAATTATTATCATTTACTATGTATATTCCATCTTCTACTATTTAATGAAAGGAAAAATGTGATTTTAAATTATTAAAACGAGAACCAAATTGAGTATTTATTGTTGGCTTGCCTGACAGCGGTGTCCGGTGCCATTACGACCTTTAATCGATTTTGGATCGTGACAACATGGTATCAAAGCACTAGATTTACGTAGGTTTCACGAGTCATAAGCAAGTCTAGTAGAGTCTTGTAGATCTGTACGGAGACGTCTGTACTTTTCTTCGAGAGGCTACATGGCTGTTAGGAGAACTTCCCTTCTTGATTTCTCATTGTGCAATTTGATTCCTTTGAGGCTTATGCCTTTGTTTTGTACCTACTCATTCTTGTACGGTGTTGAGCACTCATGTCAATTGGGCACCGAGGAGTTGCAGTGGTACTACAGACATGGAGTAGGATGTTTCTCCCTGCGCATTCGAGCGAGTTATTATCGTCTTCTTGCAGAAGGATGTTCTGTCATTTTATCTCAGTAGCTATATTTCATATGGTTTTGAGGTTATGCATTGGTTGCTATGATGTTCATGAGTTATTATCTCGCGGTATTGATGTAATGGCGGGGTGATCATTTATGTGCCGACATAGTGAATGACTCGAAATGAGGATTTCTCAGCGCATGATGTAGAGGTTCAGCATTTAATCCCAGTAAGGGAAAGGTAATCGTACTATGAATGTTCGGGTTTGGGGTTAATGGGGTAATGAGGCTTGATATTTTCGTGCATGGTAGAGTTCTCAATTGTGATGTGGTGTCATCGCCCTTGTTGGATGTGTTAAGTTCGCCGGTGTTATGGTCTTCTTCAAATTACCTTTGGGGCAGGGTGTTGTGAAATGACGCATGAGGTGCAGTTATCAGAGATAACAGAGTGTAGTGGTTTTAGAATCGAATTGGTATTTCTAGTATTGATGGCTCGAGAAATATGATCTTTTAAGAGGTTTAGAGTTAGTGGTGACACATGTGTTTGGATATTACGAAGATGGATTCAGGTTTGGAGCAACAATTGGGCAGTGAAGGACGAGGAAGTACATGTGGGAGGTGTCTTGCGGTGGTTAAATTGTTAGGAGGTCAAGTGTGAAAAGTAGAAGTCGAGGAGTTGCTTAAAGTAGAGGGTTTGACCAAAGCAGGAGAGTGGCAGAGTAGCATATGGGTTCCGTGGTAGGATAGCCACACGCCTTGAGGGAAGCTTAGAGAAATTTGAGAATCGTGATAGGCAGTGACTAGGACCATGGATTTTATTTGGATGCAACATAACTTCGAGTTTGGAATGAGTTGTTGGACTTTTAGTTGATGTCAATGGAGAAGAAGGAACCTTGGTGGGTCCTAGGATTATGTAATTGTAGCTTCACGCTAAGTGGGAGAGCCCCACCATCTATGATTGGATTGCGTAGTTGTCAACTTATGCGGTTTCTTGTTATCGATGTATTGGTGGGTCATTACGACCAAGGAAAGAAAACATCAGTGGTAATTTGAGCAAAGGATGTGAGGAATGTGTGCTATCTTTGGTCTTATCGGTTCATGTTCAGTTTTTGGGAAGACTCAGAGTCTATGCTTTGTGTAGATGTGATATATAAGGAAAGGAATTCAACCGGTTGCTTCTTTGAGAGGGTGTTCATATGCTATCAGGTCCTTGGAGTTTGATTATATCCGGGGACAAGTTAGAGTGGGTGACTCTCAACAATGGTCCTAGTAGGTTCAAAATTAAAGTGCGGTGCCTAAGAATTTCGAGCCAGTAGTATGGTTAAGTATTTGAGCTTTTGCAGTAGATTATGAAAGGTGGCTTGGAGTGTTCTACATTATCTTCGGTCTACGGTGTGGCATTTGAGGAATGGGAGAAAATAACTTCGGATTCACAGAGGGATTTTCAAAATGAGTGTACTAGTTGAAGGTGCGAATATGCGCACCAAAGTTCTTAACCATTCCTAATGAAATACTTTTAATAAGAATTATAAAATCAAAGCTCACAAATTTATCAATCAAGCCATATTCGTTAATCCAATAAATAAAATACCAACATTTAGTAAACTCACACATCATATTAACAACTTCAAATAAATAATATCAACAGATAAAGCTTAAAATTTAATATTAAACTCAAATATCTTTTTTAAAAAATTAAAAGTTTTACTGAATATAAAAAACTATTATTTGTTAAACAAATCTATTTTTATTATTTCAAATAATTTTTTTTGTCGTTTTCATATTTAAAAATATGTTCATGCTCGAATATGATTAAACAAATTCAGTATCATCGGAAAATTAAACGTACTAATATATTATAAAAATATTAAATAAAATAATATAAAATTATTTTAATTATAAGTAAAAAAAGGAGGGTATGAGATGGTTCGTGGGTTTTAGAGACAACGTGGTCTCGTGAAATAAGGTCACTTAGGATGAATGTGGATTTGGGTTCATGATGTTTTGAATGGAGCTATTATTATTCCTAAGGCAAGTCCAGAGTAAATTAGAAGAAGTCGGATCGGTTAGCAATGGTTGAATTCGCATGATGGTGGCAATGATTAGTGTCGTCAGCGTGTTAAGTATACATGTGATTTGTGGCAGTACGTGCGAGGCTTGATGGCCGCCGTAATTGATTTTATTCAGAGGTATTCGAGTAGTATGGCCTGTTATGTGTAGATGGGTCCCGGAAGAGTTATGGTGGTTTAGACCACTACTTGCGATTTGTATTTTCTGCAGTTATGTGAATTCAGTCACGTATTGCAATGGTTCTCCTAAAATGAGTTAAGTAAAAGGTTTCTATATGATGAAGTGTTTATCCTATTAGTGGGTCAGGGGTTATTATGGAATTCTGGTACTCTCACGTATTGGCATGTTAGGTGCAGTAAGCGAAAGGGGAAAATGAGAAGCTGAGGATTAAGGTTGCGGTTCAGTGTTGACAAGAATGTCACGAGCTCGGATAAGCAGGGAATAATTCAGATGTTTAGAGTAAGCTGGTATTGTCCTTAGCGTCACTTGAGTGTAAGAGGCTTTGTGTACTGATTTGCAGCTTCGTGATTTGGTTTACAACATTAGTGTGACCGGTGGTATGGATGTGCAGACTTGTTACCTGGTGCGGAAGGTCGTCGGAGTGTATCACACGAGAAGATTGTATAAGTATGACATGTAGTCACTTGATTGATTAAATATTTAAAACCAAGTATGGAGATTGTGGTACTATCGCTAATGTGAGAATTCATGCCTGGAGGCCGCTCTGTTTATTTGGTTGTAGAATATGGAAGTTTGTTCCGGATTTGACGGATGTTCTTATATGTCGTGAATAGGTCATTGTGGGTCCTTGAGAGGCTATTTATCTAAGCAAGTATGATCAAAATCGGTTTGAGGTTCGTGGATGGATCTAAATGTGATTGTGGGCTCTATATTAGGCCGGATGTGCTCATCTCAGCATGGCGTTATTTTCGGAGGGGTCTTTGGGCCTTGGATGTTATTTCTGTCATCAGCTATTCCATGTAATCTATATTATACTAGGTGGGTTGTGAGGTCGTTTGATTATTCGCACTCGTGTTGAGATCCCGTATAGTTTGTGGTATTATGTGAGCAGGATAGCTCTCGAGATGCAGATCATATATCGCACCTTAGTTGTACTTGAGTTTTATAGCGTATGATGCTACCCGTCTCCCCAGGATTTGTATTATGCACTTGGTGTTCTTATGGTTGATATTCAGGCATTTTGTGAGTATAAGCGTTACGGCTCGATGTGTGTTTTCTTTAGATTATTATGTGTGGATCAGGTGGCACGTCACCACAGGTATATGGTTGGATCGGGTGGCACGCCGCCACGGGTATGTTGTTTGGATCGGGTGGCACGCCGCCACGGGTATCATGGTCGGATCGGGTTGCACACCACAACGGTATCATGTGTGGATAGAGTTACACGCCGCAACAGTGTGATATTGAGTACAGTTTCCCATATATATATTATTGTGTCTTTTGCTTCTCATTTCCCGAGGAAGGTTCATAATATCTTCTTGGTTGTTTAAATTAGTTATGTGGGTTGAGTAGATCTTTCCAGAATTCGTTTCCTTATGTATCACATTCGATTTTGTAGCTTGTTGGCACATTGTGGAACCATATGAGACTTTTTGGCAGTGTCTGAGGTAGATTATTGCTTGAGTAGCTTGTACTGGATGAGATGAGATTATTGGATCTGAGATTAGTGCGATCAGATTTATATGAAACATATTAAAGAGTAAATATTGTTATTTAGTCTAGAATGAGGTAGTGGTTCTTGTCGAGAGGAGAGACTCTATAAATTGTGATTCGGTAGGTGGTTATGAGTTTTACACATCTTCTCTGTCGTGGCAGTATTGTGAGAGTTAAAGCAAGGCTTAATTGGTCATGAGGTACACCACGGGCTTTGGGTCAGTGGAAAATTTAGCTGTTGTGCCTTGGAAAGATTGCCTTAGGCAAATGAGTTACGCGGTGCATGGTAAGAATTCAGTAAGGGTATACAATCACGTGTTAGTACATCATGTAGTGATGGATACGGTATTCGTATGTTGGAAACAGATCTGGTAGAAAATTTCAGATGTTGGAATTTGGCTCTAAGGCTTATTTGACTAGATAAAAGGGAAGATTTTCAGGTTTGCTCGAGCAAATGTGCTCAACTGGGTTGTGGTAGCACGGGTAGGTGCACGAGGTGTTAAACAATGATTTCAGACAACTCCAGAGCAGTTCTTAGCACGTTCGAGGACGAACGTATATTTAAGTGGGAGAGAATGTAATGAACCGACCGGTCGTTTTGAGCTTTAGCATGTCGTTCGGTGGTTTGAGGCCTTGAGTAGCTTCACTTCAGGTATTATGACTTGTACACGTGGTCGGAATTTAATTTCGGGAAGTTCGGAGTTGATTTAGAAGGAAAATTCTAATTTCGGAAGCCTTAAGTTGGAGGAATTGATTAAAGTATGATTTTTGAGTAAACGACCTCGGAATCGGGATTTGAAAGTTTGAACAGGTTCGTATGATGATTTTGGACTTGGGCGTATATCCGGACCGAGTTTTAGATGACCAGGGAGCATTTCGGCGCCTATTATGGAAGTTGACATTTTGGAAGAATTTCATAAAAAAATGGGTTGAGGTATATTTCAATGTTATTGATGTCCGTTTGGGATTTTGAGTCTGGGAATAGCTCCGTATGGAGATTCTGGTATTGGGAGCGCGTCCGGAAGTAGATTTGGAGGTTCGTAGATCATTTCGGGGTCATTTGGCGAAAGTTAGAAATTTGAAGATTTTTGAGAAGCTTGATCGGGAGTAAACTTTTTGATATCGCGGTCAGATTTCGATTCCAGAAGTTGGAGTAGGTCCATAATGTCAAATGTAACTTATGTGCAAAATGTGAGGTCAATCGGATGTGATTTGATAGGTTTCGACATCGATTGTAGAAGTTTGAAGTTTCAAAGTTCATTAAGCTTGAATTTGGGTGCGATTTTTAGTTTCAATGTTTTTTCGGGCTTCCTGAGGGTTCGAGCTAGTCCGTTTTATGATTCCAAACTTGTTGGTATGTTCGGGCGGGGCCCCGGGGGCCCCAAGTGGCAATTGGACGAGGCTCGGACCAAGTTGGAAATTGGGAGCAATAGCTAAAGCTTCCAGTTGCTGTCATAATCGCACCTGCACTTGGCCAACCGCAGGTGCGAGCTACGAGTCGCAAAAGCGAACGAGTGGGTGCAGCCCAGCCACCGCAGGTGCGGAAGTTTTGGCGCACCTGCGTGATCGCAAGTGCGAGAGCAGGAGTCGCAGGAGCGGATGTATCACGACCATAAAAATACCACCATAGGCGTTGTGATGGAACTTAGTCTCTAAGACTAGGTAAGTCGACTATAACAACAATTCAAGCCATTTTTTAACATATAAATTAATACAAGTGTCAAAACCAACAACGAAAAGATTCAAACAAACTCCCAAAACTGGTAATACTGAGTCACGAACTCTAACTGAATACATGAAATGATCTCAAGGATCGAATACTCAATACTGTTTGATTAATAATTAACAGTATAATAAAATGGAAAGACTCCAAGGGACTGCGACGACCAAGCAAATCTATCTTGAATCCTTGCGATCATACTCTAACTATGTCCGAGTCTGATATCTTCAATACCTGGCTCTGCACAAAAATATACAAAAGTGTAGTATGAGTACACCATAGTCGGTACCCAGTAAGTATCAAGACTAACCTCAGTGGAGTAGTGAAGAGGTACAGTCAAGACATTCACTAGTCTAATAACCTGTGCAATATAGTATACAAAAATAATAGGAAACAACTAACAATGATGGCAACAATAATCAACCAGTGATATACACAATAGGGCAACAAGAACACCATAATTATTGCTCAACAAATAATGAATACAAGTACAACCAATTAATCAGGTCCTTCAAATATAAATCTTTCACCTATATGTTTTTCAAATAATAATCTTCAAGATATAATACTTTCCAATAAATATATTTCGAATATACTCCCTTCAGTAAATATCTTTCAAATATAATTCTTTCAAATAAATCTCTTTCAAATATAATTCCTTCAAATAAATATCTTTACAATATAATTCTTACATATAAATCTCTTTCAAATATAATTCCTTTCAATAAATATCTTTCCAATAAAAGTCACCATGTGATACCTCATTTCAAAATCATAAAATACGGGCCTCGACCCACTTTTATATTTCCACGGCACTTCGTGCCCATAATTAAATCATCATAGTTTCCGGCACCTCGTGCCCACTTTTCATATCACATCTGCACGGACAGTTCACGTGCCAATAATAAGATTATCATATTTTCCTCGGCACCTCGTGCCCACATTTCTTATCTGTTGCGGCGTGCAACCCGATCCCATATAACATTACCTGTTCGGCAATAGCCACGGGCTCACAATTTCAACATAGATCAAGCTATTATCAAATTTACCGAAACAACAAGACAAGTTGCACAAGATATAATGATAAACATACGGAAAATCACAACATCACATAAAAATTACCAACACAATAATCCAACATCATCACATATCATCCCTGATACTAGCCACCTTTATCTCTATTATAGCCACCCTTATCACTCCTATAATAGTCTCCCTTATCCCTTTGCCCTGACAATATCAATAGCCACCCTTATCACTCCACACAGACAATATCCCAACACACATAATCATAGTGAAATGTCACCCTTATACCCACATAATATCAACAGTGGAATGCCACCCTTATCCGCCGCATAACAATAACCCAAATCACACAACAATTAACACGGATATTACCACGACAACACAAAATCACATTTCATATTATAAATTGCCCATAGGCCACAACCAATTCCAAAAATACAACAAAATTAATTAATTTCACAGCAAATAGCCCAAGGCTCCACACAACGTATATGACACCTCGAAAACAGCAACAAGGAAGGAAAATTAACTCAGCATAAAAATAACACCTTCTTTAGTCTAAGCTTTTGATAAATATATTAATACCTCAATTTAAACTTATTTAATTAATTATTTATTGATGAAAAATCCATAATATAATTATTCCCAGGAAATATCAATCAACAAACACATGGAATTCACATAAATTTCAATTGACAATTACATCAAATTATCATATAAAATACAATTTCGACAAACAAGGAACGAGGTATGACAAATTCAAGGATTTACTAAGTTTCAACAATTTTCCAATTTAATACTTAAGGGATTTCAACCGATATAATTTGCACATATAAACCAAGTACATACTCGTCACCTCACGTACATGGTTTTCAATTACACAATTTTCACATAAGACTTAATGCCTAAGGGGTAATTCCCCCACTCAAGGTTATGCAAGATACTTACCTTTTGAAGTTATGCCGATATTCCAAAATAGCCTTCATGCTTGAATTGACCTCCGGACAGCTCAAATCTTGTCAGCATAGGATACGATAACTTTACCATAATGTCCTAGTGCAACTCCAATTGGTCTACCACCGGTGAAAACCCAGTCCTCCACCCCCGAATCCCCCACTGATTTATTTGCTATTACTCGTTTGGCCCACCCATCAACACAACCAATGTATATAACTCCCGAATTTGTATTGTAAGCTACGTCTTCAGGTGACAATAGCTGGTCAACTCCAATTTATTTTCTGTGCTACGGAGCATCTGATTGTTACGCTTTGGCACGACCATGGGTGGGTTGCTAGAGAACACATGGGTTGGATAAGAAACTGGTTCAAAGGACTCGAGTTGGTAAACAATTACTCTTAGAATAACTGGTATTAACATTGAGATGAAAAGAGGGATAGTCCAAGAACAAGAAATAGAAGAAGAAGAAGAAGAAGAAGAAGAAGGGCTTGAGTTGGGCATGGACAGTATGATTGCAAGTTGATAGCAGATTTGCTCAATATGCGAGCAGATTAGGATTAACATTGAGAAATTTAAAATATACAATTTGTCATTATTAGTTGACTTTTCCTCGTTGTTGGCACTTAGCTTTCTTATACCAATAATATACTTCATTTGTTTCACTCTGTGGGGTATTGTTTAAACGATGTCATAATTAACATTACGGACCTACTCCAACTTTCGGAATTAAAATATGACCCCGATATTAAAGAGTCAAACTCTCGGTCAAATTTCTAAAAACTTTCATTTTCCAACTTTCTCTAAAATGCGTCAAATTGTCCTACGGACTTCCATATCCAAATCTGGACATATGCCTAAGTCTGAAATTACCACACGAAGCTATTGGAATCATCAAAACTCTATTCCGGAGTCATTTGCTCAAAAGTCAAACTCTGATTTACTCTTTTCATTTAAGCTTAAAAAAATGAGAATTGTTATTTCAATTTTTTATTCCGAATCTTCCGAAAATTAAACTTGATCGCACACGCAAGTCACAATACGTATTACGAAGTTTCTCGGGACCTTAAGTCTCTGAATGTGGCATTCACTCTTAAAACAACAAATCGAGTCATTATATTCTCTCCCTCTTAAACATACGTTCGTCCTCGAATATGCCAAGAATTTATTCTGAGGACTTCAATTTACTAAATGCACTTACTATACATATAATCGCGAGCGATCCTACGTCACCGCAATCGTCATAAGTTCGACAACACCGTCTTAGTTGAGATTATTTCTCATGTTTACAATTATAAACCTTAAAATCAAATTTCTTACACTTCAATCATTTTTCCAAAAAGCCTGATTTTCACATCAAGACATGGTATTAGTCTCAACCGGCTGTAGCAACTCGTGCCTACGCACATATCATACGTATGCCCATGACCACATCTCTGGTCATAATAGTTGTTCATAATTAATTCCAACATCCTAAATTAACCTCATATTAATCAAACCCTCGTTTCAAATTTTTACAATACTGACAGCAAATCGCGAGGCATAAAGACCTCATAATTATTTATCCGAATTAACGAGTCACATTTAACGCCACATGGACACTCATTTCATATGCTAAAACTCAATATTTACAGCACGAATATGCACAAAAGAAACATACAAAATTATCAAAAAAGCCTAACAGGCATGACTCCTTATTAATACTATAGTGCAAATTTAATTTCATAAAGGGAGAATTTAAACTCATAAATTTTTCACCACAACTATCTCGTCCTTATACAACTTCCATCGCGGGTTGTAGCCCAGTTTAAATATTTCACATCATATAAAAATGCGAGGATCTCGTCCTCAACTCTGAATCACAAGTATTTTGCACATTGTGCCAACTGAGATTTTCTAGTCCCTTTCTTTCTTCTTTTTAATAAATTCCGTAAATAATTTTCACAACACATAATGAACCCCATACCAATAGGGCATATAATTCATAAATTGAGATCAATTATTCCGAAATCACATCAAAACCCGCTATGGTGAGTAATAGAAAGTCACTTTTGGACTTATAGCCCTCAATCATGTGCAAAAATAAAAATGATAGACACATGATAATATCATCAAATATCCCAACAGGGATAAACATATAAGTGTGTCACAAAATTATGAAGCTCACCCATAAGTGGAGCATAATAGGAGGACTCGCCTCAATATTCAGAACCGAATCAAATTAAGGGAAATATCCCTTTATAACAAATTGGGATCGTACCTGTAACGACACCATCTGGTGTGATGGCCTCACCAACACCATAGTAAATATATCAACGGGCTGGGCCTCCCCCTCTAGGGCGCCTCCTATTCGCCCGTTCTCTACCCTTAATTGGCTGTGCACGTGGAGTATTAACTGGAATAACGCATGTAGCCTGAGTGTTCTGATAAAATCCATCCCTCCCAAGTCTGGGACAATCTCTCATGATGTGCCTAGTATCACCACACTCATAACAACCCTTCTGAGGTCACGACTTCTTGTACTGAGTCTGTGCCGGATAACTGGAATAACCACATCACGACCCAAAATCCCAACCTATCATGATGTCGCCTATCTTGATACTAGGCAAGCCGATAATCTTGATAAACCATAATTTTTCTTAAGTTTGAAAATATCATAATTAAATACAATACAAAATCCCACAAATACTGATACGAACACTCCCAAAAACTTGGTGTCACTGAGTACATGAGTATCTAATATGAATACAAGTTTCGAAAAGCACAGTCTATAATAGTCTAAGACCACAGTAATAAGGAGATAGGGAACGAGAGACAAGGTCTGCGGAACACAGCAGCTACCTCAAAATTTTATGAAAATCAATTGCGCCAAAGGATCAACACCCCCTATGTTCGGGAACACCTAGATCTGCACACAAAGTGCAGGGTGTAGTATGAGTACAACTAACTCAACAAGTAACAATAATAACTAGGGAACTGAATATAATGACGAGCTACACAGTTATAGTTCACTTTCAGTAATTCCAGAAAAGAATAGACATGCTTTCAAATCCGGCAGTTTAAGTCAAATCAATTTTATATTGTTCAAGTTCATATAATCCGGATATAAATCTTTTAGAGATTTCACAACAATGACAAACAACAACGAAGTGCAACAACAAATGCAAAGAAAGTACAGCCTCTCAGGCAACAATCACTCAACTCATCACAATGGCTCAACCACTCGGCTCTCAGCCCTCAACACTCACATTCAATGGGTACCCGCGCTCACGGGGGGTGTACAGACTCTGGAGGGGCTCCTACAGCCCAATCGTTATAATCTACACCGACAACTCACGTGCTGTAATAATATATCTCACAATCAGGCCCTCGACCTTGCTTAGTCATAAATCTCTCCAGTCACTCGGGCTCTCAGAAATCATGAAAATCAGCCCAAACAACAATGATATGATGCATCAATAATGAACAATAGAGCCTGAGATAAAATAATCAAGTAAATTGTGACTAAGTACAAACAACAATTAAGAAAATAGTTCAACATGTACACGACCTCTGTGGGTCCCAATAGTACCAACATATAGCCTAAACATGATTTCTAGTCAAATTTCCACAACACATAGAGAGTACATAGCTAACAACAAGTTATTCAACTTTACAGTCTCATGGGGGGTAACAATAGGTGCTTCTGGTACCTGTTCCCTAACTGGAGCTACTGGCGGCTCCTCAACTGCTGTTCTGACAGGTGCTCTAGTCGCGGCACGTACCCTTCCTCGGCCTCTACCTCAGCCTCGACCTCTACCTCGGCCTCGGCCTCTTACGGCCCTAGCAAAATACATGGGTGCCTGGTCAGTTGACCCAGTAGCACGTATCCTCACCATCTGTGAGAGAATAGATACAAAGGCTCAAATTCCAAATTCAACAAATTCCGCACGACATGAATGAAAGAAGTGAAAATTTTCTAACAGTTCCGTAGCCTCTCGAAGATTAGTAGAGACGTCTCCATACCGATCCGCAAGACTCTACTAGACTCGTTCATGACTCGTAGAACCTATGAACCTGGAGCTCTGATACCAACTTGTCACGACCATAAATATTCGACTATAGGCATCGTGATAGAACTTAGACTCTAAGACTAGGTAAGCCGACTATAATAACATTTCAAGCCATTTTTTTAACATATAAATTAATACAAGTGTCAAAACCAACATCGAAAATATTCAAACAAACTCCCAAGACTGGTAATACTGAGTCATGAACTCTAATTGAATACATGAAATGATCTCAAGGATCGAATACTCAATACTGTTTGATTAATAATTAACAGTACAATAAAATAGAAAGACTCCAAGGGACTGCGACGACCAATCAGCTCTACCTTGAATCTTTGCGATCACACTCTAACTATGCCCGAGTCTGATATTTTCAATACCTGGCTCTGCACAAAAATATGCAAAAGTGTAGTATGAGTACACCACAGTCGATACCCAGTAAGTATCAAGACTAACCTCAGTGGAGTAGTGGCGAGATACAATCAAGACAATCACTAGTCTAATAACGTGTTACATATAGTATACAAAAATAATAGGAAACAAATAACAATGATGGCAACAATAATCAACCAGTGATATACACAGCAGGGCAACAAGAACACCGTAAATATAGTTGAATAAATAATGAATACAAATATAACCAATTAATCAAGTCCTTCAAATATAAATCTTTCACCTATATGTTTTTCAAATAATAATCTTCAGGATATAATACTTTCCAATAAATATATTTCGAATATACTCCCTTCAATAAATATCTTTCAAATAAATCTCTTTCAAATATAATCCCTTCAAATAAATATCTTCACAATATAATTTTTTTAAATAAACTTTTTTCAAATATAATTCATTTCAATAAATATCTTTCCAATAAAAGTCACCATGTGACACCTCATTTCAAAATCATAAAATACGGGTCTCGGCCCACTTTTATATATCCACGGCACTTCGTGCCCATAATTAAATTATCATATTTCCCCGGTACCTCGTGCCCACTTTTCATATCACATCTACATGGACAGTTCACGTGCCAGAAATAAAATTATCATATTTTTCCCGCACCTCGTGCCCACATTGTTTATCTGTTGCGGCGTGCAACCCGATCCCATATAACATTACCTGCCCGACAATAGCCACAGGCTCACAATTTCAACATAACTCAAGCTATTATCAAATTTACTGAAACAACAAGGCAAGTTGCACAAGATATAATGATAAGCACACGAAAAATCACGACATCACATAAAAATTACCAACACAATAATCTCACATCATCACATATCATCCCTCACACTAGTCATATTTATCTCTCCTATAGCCACCCTTATCACTCCTATAATAGCCTCCTTTATCCCTCTGCCCTGACAATATCAATAGCCACCCTTATCGCTCCAATAGCCACCCTTATTACTCCGCCCAGACAATAACCCAACACACAAAATCACAGTGAAATGCCACCCTTATACCCATATAATATCAATAGTGGAATGCCACCCTTATCCGCCGTATAACAGTAACCCAAATCACACAACAATTAACACGGATATTACCACGACAACACAAAACCACATTTCATATTATAAATTGCCCAAAGGCCACAACCAATTCAAATATACAATAAAATCAATTAATTTCACACCAAATAACCCAAGGCTCCACACAATGTATATGCCACCTCGAAAATAATAACAAGGAAGGAAAATTAACTCAGCATAAAAACAACACCATCTTTAGTCCAAGCTTTTGATAAATATATTAATACCTCAATTTAAAATTATTTAATTAATTATTTACAGATGAAAAATCCATAATATAATTATTCCCAGGAAATATCAATCAACAAACACACGAAATTCACATAAATTTCAATTGACAATCACACCAAATTATCATATAAAATACAATTTCGACAAACAAGGAACGAGGCATGACTAATTCAAGGATTTACTAAGTTTCAATAATTTTTCAATTTAATACTTAAGGGATTTCAACCGATATAATTTGCACATATAAACCAAGTACATACTCGTCACCTCATATACATGGTTTTCAATTACACAGTTTTCTCATAAGACTCAATGACTAAGGAGTAATTTTCCGACTGAAGTTTAGGCAAGAACTTACCTTTTGAAGTTATGCCGATATTCTAAAATAGCCTTCTTGCTTGAATTGACCTTCGGACAACTTAAATCTTGTCAGCATCGGCTATGATAACTTCACCATAATGTCTTAGTGCAACTCCAAGTGGTCTGCCGCCAGTGAAAACCCAGTCCTTCACCCTCGAATCCCCCACTGATTTATTAGCTATTACTCGCTTGGCCCACCCATCAACACAGCTAGTGTATATAACTCCCGAATTTGGATCGTAAGCTACGTCTTCGGGTGACAATAGTTGGTCAACTCCGATTTGTTTTCTGCGCTACAGAGCATCTGATTGTTACGCTTTGGCACGACCATGGGTGGGTCGCTAGAGAGCACATGGGTTGGATAATAAACCAGTTCAAAGGACTCGAGTTGGTAAACAATTACTCCTAGAATATCTGGTATTAACACTGAGATGAAAAGAGGGATAGGCCAAGAACTGGAAATAGTTCTTGCAGAAGAAGAAAGAAGTTGGGCTTGAGTTGGGCATGGCTAGTATGATTGCAAGTTGCTAGCAGATTTGCTCAGTTATGCGAGCAGATTAGGATTAACACTGAGAAATTTAAAATATACAATTTGTCATTATTAGTTGACTTTTCCTGATTGTTGGCACTTAGCTTTCTTATATCAATAATATACTTTATTTGTTTCGATCTGTGGGGTATTGTTTAAACAATGTCATAATTAATATTACAGACATACTCTAACTTCCGAAATCAAAATCTGACCCCGATATCAAAGAGTCAAACTCTCGGTCAAACTTTCTGAAATCTTTCATTTTCCAACTTTCATCAAAATGCATCAAATTGTCCTATGGACTTTCAAATCTAAATTCGGACATACGCCTAAGTCTAAAATTACCACACGAAACTATTGGAATCATCAAAACTCCATTCCGGAGTCATTTTCTCAAAAGTCAAACTCCGGTTAACTCTTTTGAGTAAGCTTAAAAAAAAATGAGAATTCTTCTTTCAATTTTTATTCTGAATCTTTTAAAAATCAAACTCGACCGTACACACAAGTCACAATACGTATTACGAAGTTTCTCGGAACCTTAAGTCGCTGAATGTGACATTCACCCTTAAAACGACATATCGAGTCGTTACAGGATGGGCTCGCAGATGGACCGCCAGGTAAGGGAAATGCGCACCTGTGAGGATTTTGTCGCAAGTGCGGGACCAGAGATGCGGTCAAGGCACTGCAGGTGCGAAAAATCGCTGGGCAGAATCGTTTTAAAAGCGGGATTTGGCTCTTCTTCTCTCGTTTTTTACTTGGTTGGGGCGATTTTTGGAGAGCTTCAAGGAGGAACTTTCATTATCTATGTCAAGGTAAGGGATTCCCGCGTATTATGAGTTAAATACAAGATTTATACATGGATTCAAGCATGAAAATTTGTAAAAATTTGGGATTTTGAAGAAAAACCTAAAAATTAGTATTCTTGGATTTTGATCACGAATTTGAGCATGAAATTGGAAATAAATTATATATTTGAGTTCGTAGTGCTATGGGTAGTATTTTTCTTCGAAAATTTTTGGAATCCGGGTACGTGGGCCTGAGGGTTTGTCTTATCGATTTTTCGAGCGTAGTTAGAAATTGTTATGAATTGATTAATTATGAGTTGTTCTGTATTGAAATTGTTAAAAATATTATCATTTACTCTGTAAATTTCATCTTCTACTATTTAATGGAAGGAAAAATATGATTTCAAAATATTAAAACGAGAACCAAATTGAGTATTTATTGTTGGCTTGCCTGACAGTGATGTCCGGCGCCATCACGACCTTTAATAGATTTTGGGTCGTGACACTGTCTATCTATGTTCTCTATTATATTAAAAGCACGAACCCTTAGCGAAATGCTATTCGCCTTTTTTGCCCTTTAAAAATAGAGTTTACACTGAACAAAATAGTCATTTGACTATTTTTCTAATATTTGAAAATATTTATTCAGTTAATTTTTTAATATTTAGGAATAGTCAATTAATTATTTTTCTAATATTTAGAGGTTTAAAAGTTGAGTTTCCTTCCATTTTAGGAGTTCAATGACGTTCAATTGACACTAGGAAAGCTTATATCTTAGAGAATTAATTTAATTTTTCAATTCCTTCATTAGGACTTTATTTCTTTTCAATTCCCTCACTAAAAAAGTTTCGTATGATTTTCAATCCCCTCAGTTGGAAAGTTTCGTTCTTTTTTCAAACCCTTAAAAATAAACTTTAAATAGTAATTTAGTTATTTCCTAATTTTATAGACTTTAAATTAACTAAAATTTTGATTATTAAACCTTTCCTTGTATAAAATATGTATCTCTTTATATAATGATATTAAATGCACTAAATCTCCTTTTATAAACTACTTATATTTAGGAGTTTGAGATCATTAATGAAGTTGCCATTTTTATTCTCAAACAAAGTTCAACGTTAAAGTCTTTATGAATGGAAATAAGTTCAAAGCCTGCGATCACCAAAGTATGCCTTCTAAACATCCTACCAAATCTGGTGGCTTTGGGTTCACCTAAATACAAAATTCACTGACGGAAAACTTTTCTTTTTTCCATTGATTCCACCAAATGACTCAATGTAGTTTTTCATATTTAAGTTATTTGTAATAATTTATAAATCTTTGAGAAATTATAATAAAAGCATATGGAGCAAATATCATAATTTTAGATTTAATATTAGGTAACACAAATAATAACATTTTTTAAAAGCAATAGTTAAAGGATATTGTTTTTCAAATTCAAGCAAAAATCGATAGATCAAATCCTTATGTAAAATTGAACTGCCTTTTAACCTTAAAAACAAGCACTCATTCTATAACAATATATGTACAAAACATAAGTACATATTATACTCTTTAATTTAATATCAAATTCTAGAAATACTTAATTAATAAAAGGATATTTAAAAATTGCACATCAAGTTCAAATGATACACCTAATTTTAGAGGAGAGAAAGATATTATTATTACATCCTTATCATTTACTTTATGTATATCAAGTATATTTTATTAATTAATTCCAAAATAAAGAAGAATCGGGCAACTTCAATAACGTAATTGGAAGCATCAAAATCGCCACATTTAATTTTGAACTTTATTAAAACAATAAATGGAACTATAAATTGCGTGTCAATCGATAATTAAATACTCATTATCATTATTTAAAATTTTCCATATATTTTGAAGTTTTTAATTAATTAAATTTATGGATTAAATCCTTCACTATTTGAATTGTATATAAATTTTTAATAATACATACATTACGAATTCTTTTCTTATTTAAATTATGCAAATTTTTATTTTATAACTAAAACATAATTTTAATATATATTTACATAATTATTTTAAATATATTAATTCATTGAGATGGGGTATACGCGCAAAGCGCGTACGCTAAGACTGGTATTATTATAAAAGCATGAATATAATGTAGGCTTACAAAAATAACTTTATAATATTAAGCATAATAACTAATAATAAAAGGACATAACCGGAATTCTAGATATTAGCTTTATAATTATGATGACCCAAAATGTCATCTTTAAATTTAATAATTAATTATATATTCTAAGACCTCAAAAACTATTATTTATTATTTTTCGACTTGCGTGCACAGTTCGTAAAATTTTTCGGAAAGTTTTCAGGTGAAAAATGGATTAAAATGTGAATTAGAGCTTTAAAATTTAATTGAGTTGACTTTGGTCAATATTTTGAGCAAACGGACTCGGATCAGTATTTTGACAGTTCTGGTAAGTCCGTATCGTGATTTGGGACTTGAGCGTATGCCCGGAATCAAATTCCGAGATCTCTAGTCCGAGATACGGAATTTTGATGAAAAAATTAAAAGTTTAAGTTCAAATAGTGACCGAATGTCGAATTATGTGCAAACGACCACAGAATAGAATTTTGATAATTCCAACGTCTCCGTACGGTTATTTTGGACTTAAGAGCGCGATCGGAATTTTATTTGGACCGTAGTGAAATTAGGCTTGAAATGGCTAAAATAGGAATTTAAAGTTTGGAAGTTTGACCGGGGAGTTGACTTTTTGATATCGGGGTCGGAATCCAGTTCTGAAAATTTTTACAGCTTCGTTATGTTATTTATGACTTGGGTGCAAAATTTGAGGTCAATCGGACCAGAAGCGTAGTATGAGTACACCATAGCGGCACCCAGTAAGTGCCAAGCCTAACCTCGGTAGAGTAGTGACGAGGTCAGGTGAGGCCCTACTGGAATATAATATTGGCATGGTAAAATATTTAACAATATAGTAAAATAAAATGACAACGAAAATGATTCAAGTAGTGTGTCACCATTTAATTAAGCAAAATAATGACAAATAATATCTCGTGGAAACAAAACAGAATTTCCTTTCAACTTAAAGAAAATCACAACAAATAATCAAGGCAACTGCAACCATAAACCAATATCAACAAGGGCACTCCCGAGGTACCGCCTCGTAGTCCCAAATCATAAACAATTCACAATATTCATTTTCTTATTTCACCGCGGGAGCCTTCATGATTTATTTGAAAGAAAATATTTTTTCCGAAATAGCATCCCGCGTTTTAGCCATCCTTATCACACCGCATGACTTCTAGTAGTTCCCCCTACTAGCCACGCATATCAAGCCACCCTTATCTCATCGCATGCATTTCAATACCCAGACATTATACCACCGCATGCGTATCAATATCACAATATATCATAATTTTCACCTCAAGTGCTCAAATAATATAACTTGCCAAAATAATTCAACAACAATATTTTTCACAATAAAGAGCTCACGGCTCATGCCAAAATAAATCATCAATAATATTTTTCCACAATAAAGAGCTCACGGCTCCATCACAATGAGTACGAAAATCTTACAAAAATATTCAGGAACAAATAATTCAGGAAAATAATATTTTAATATCTTTGATATGTTGCTTCAATATCAAATTAGAAAACAAATGTCAAATATTTCATATTAATAATATTAAATTTAAAAAAATCAACCTTCAAATAATACACAAAATAAAAGAAACAATGTTTCAACTAAACAGGTAAAACAATTAGCAGGAAAAGCTCAAACAAATTTAAAGTATATATCTTAGATCAATAATGAAGAATATATCAAGATAAAATAATTTAATAAATGCGCAGCAGTGATCTACACAATTTTAAAATATAATCTTGTGCAGATCCAGGTACATCTTATCAACCTAGACGTCAGTGAGTTACCTGCGCACAGAGACTTCTATCATTTTTATGTTGCTTCCTTATTTTTCTTTAGTCCTTGATATATAGAGACATTGAGAATAAATTCTTAGAAGCTTGTGACTTATTTCTACCGGGTTTTGGGAGTTGAAATTGTTTGAATTGTAGTTTAATTATTTAAGATATTTATTGTTATTCTGTATTGATTGGCTTACCTAGTCTTAGAGACTAGATGCCATCACGATATCCTACGGAGGGAATTTGGGGTCGTGACAATAATCCTATTATCTATATTATTATAAAAGTATGAATATAATGTCGGTTTACAAAATTAACCTTATAATATTAAGCATAATAACTCATAATAAAAGACATAACCGAAATTCTAGATATTAGCCTTATAATCCTATTAGTTTTAGGGCATAATACTACACATTAAGAATCCTATATGATTACCTTTAGGAATCCAATTAGTATAATTACTTTCGAGCATAGACATATCATACTTACATGTTAGCATGTATACCTAATACCTTTAGGAACACGCTATGTTTCCTTTTAATATAATTACTTTCGGGGTAGAGACATATTTTTAGTCATGTAATCCTATCACTTTTAGGATATACTTCTTAAAAATTTCTATTAATAATTTAATTTAAAAACATATTATAATATCTTATTACTAATTTAATTTGAAAATGTATTATATTGTCCAAATTCATTTAGAAAAAGGAGAGCCTATATTATTATAAAATCACAAATACAATGTTAATAGACAAAAATAGCCCTAAAATATTAAATGAAAGAATACATTGGGAAAGGACATAACTGCAATAACTTATGTTTGGGACTAATTTGAGAATGTATTATATTGTCCAAATCCATTTAGAAAAATGAGAGCCTATATTATTATAAAAGCATAAACACAATATTAATAGACCAAAATAGCCCTAAAATATTAAATAGAAGAACTCATAGGGAAATGACATAATTGCAATAATCTATTTTTTTGGACTACAATACCTTCCATGCTAGTTTTAATATTTAAAATTTAAAAATTAATAGAATTTTATCTATTAAATTCTTATTAAAAATATGTAGGAAGGTTTAATAAAATCAATTTCATAAGAACCCTCCGTATTAGCAATGCATTACCACTCCATAATGTCCGATACCAAGAAAAAATAAAAGTAATATTAAATAGATTTCATAAAGAGTTGAAATTGAGAAAACAATATCCCCACGATAATATATTTTTATATTATATTTGAACTGTTTTGCTACTCAAATAATATTTTTAATTAGTTTTTTCGTGTAATACTGAAAAATACCATATTATTAAACAACAACTAAGAAAATATTTAAGAATATAAATGTGTGAGAAAGAGAGAAAAAATAATTGGTAAGAGTCAATACCACTAATGATTCTACAAACATAAAGATCTAAAAGTTAAATGTCATATCAATCTTTTACTCTTTCAAAATAAAATTTATAGTGGATAAAATTATAATTAAGATTAAACATTCAAAATCATAGATGAACTAATATTAAGATCTGAATCAACATAGAATAAATTATTTTTTATGTTAAAACCAATAATTAAAATTTTTAATTAACTATTTAGTAAGAGAATCCAATTCAATTATTTTTTTAAATTCATCATATGAGTAAAATGCTTATACAAGAAAAACAAAACTTAGGATACATAAATTTATTCCATAAAAAGAGTGTTAGAGATTAAAAAAATTAGAACACAAAGTAAAAAGGTTGGTATATTATTAAGAATCAAAATGCTATACAAATGTCTGAGGAAGCACAATCAAAGCTAAATCCTAAACAAGAACAAGCTTTCTGTCACGACCCCAAATTCCCTCCGTAGGATATCGTGATGGCACCTAATCTCTAAGACTAGGTAAGCCTATCAATGCAGAATAAAAATTTAAATCTGAAATAAATAAACTACAGTTTAAAAAATTTCAACTCCCAGAACCTGTTAGAAATAAGTCACAAGCTTCTAAGAATTTATTCTCTATGTCTCTATACATCAGAGTCTAAAGCAAATAAAGAAGACAACATAGTAAGATAGAAGGGGACTCCGGAGTCTGTGGTCGCTGGCAGATATACCTCGAAGTCTCCTCGTACAGCTAGTTTACGGATGCCTGGTCTGATAAGGTGTACCTGGATCTGCACAAAAAGATGTACATAAGCGTAGTATGAGTACACCACAGCAGTACCCACTAAGTGCCAAGCCTAACCTCGGTAGAGTAGTGACGAGGTCAGGTCAGGCCTTGCTGGAAAATAATAAAAGATGGCATGATAAAATGTTTCATAATATAATAAAATAAAATGACAATGAAAATAAATCAAGTAGTAAGTCACCATTTAATTACACAAATAATGGCAAATAATACTTTGTGGAACGAAATAATTTTTTTTTCAACTTTAAGAAAATCACAAACAAATCAAAGGCAACTACGACCATAAATCAACATCAACAAAGGCACTCCCGAGGCACTACCTCGTAGTCCCAAATCATAAATAAATTTACAATATCTCATTTCCTTATCTCACCGCGGGAGCTTTCACAATTTATTTTAAAGAAAATAGTTTTTTCCGAAATAGCATTCTGCGTTTTAGTAATCCTTATCACACCGCATGATTTCTAGTAGTTACCCCTGCTAGCCACGCGTATCAAGCTACCCTTTTCTCACCGCATGCATTTCAATACCCAGACCTTATACTACCGCATGCGTATCAATATCACGATATATTTCAATTTGCACCTCAAGTGCTCAAATAGTTTAACTTGCCACAATAATTCAACAACAATATTTTTCACAATAAAGAGCTCACGGCTCATGCCAAAATAAATCATCAATAATAGTTTTTAAAAAATAAGAGCTCACGGCTCCATCACAACGAGTATGAAAATCTTACAAAAATATTCAGGAATAAATAATTCAGCAAAATAATATTTCAAAATCTTTAATACATTGCTTCAATACCAAATTTAAAATGTCAAATACTTCATATTAATAATATTTATTTGAAAGAAAATCAGCCTTCAAATAATGCACAGAATAAAAGAAACTAAGTTCCAACTAAACAGGTAAAACAATTAGCAGGAAAAGGCCAAGAAAATTTAAAGTATATAAATCCAATCAATGATGGAGAATACAACCAGATTTAATAATTTAATTAATATGCAACATTGATCTACATAATTTAAAAACATAATCCTTCAAATTAAACCCGTGTACATACTCGTCACCTCGTGTACACGACTTTCATCCTATTATAATTAATACCAATCCTAGGGAACATTTCTCACACACAAAGTTAGACAAGTCACTTACCTCGATTTGCTCCAATTTGACCAAGTAGTATGCTTTTTCCTCGATTTTCCGACTCCGATCGACTCGTATCTAGTCATAATTAATTCGATACAGCTAACAAAAATTTAGGAATCAATTTCATAAGAAAATACTATATTTTTCAATAAAATCCGAAATTAGCTAAAAATTGCCCGTGGGGCCCATGTCTCGGAATCCAGCGAAACTTACAAAACCCGATAACTCATTCAACTACGAGTCCAACCATACCAGTTTTACTCCAATCCATCTCCGAGTGGACACCGAAATCTCAAAAATTTATTTTTATGAGATTTCTAAAATCTTCCCAAATTTCTATCTCAATACACTAATTAAATGGTGAAAACAATGATATATTCGTGTATATCGACTAAATCCGAATTAGAATCACTTACCCAAATATTTCTCCTTGAAAATCTGCCAATAATCGCAACTGAGGACAGAATCCTCAGTTTTATAAACTGCCGAGACAGCTATCGATCCTGGGTATCGGTCATGGCTTCGATCTTTATGGCCCTCGATCCTGGCCTCGGTCATAGCCTCAATACTGTGCCGCGATCCCTCACCCTCGAGCCTTACCTTAGATCATGGCCCTCGAGCTGGGCATTCGATCATGCCTTCGATTATGGCTTCGATCTAGCCTTCGATCATAGCCCTCGAGCTGGGCATTCGATCATGCCTTCGATTCTGCCTTCGATCATGGCTTCGATCTAGCCTTCAATCATGGCCCTCGAGCTGGGCCTTCGATTGTAATGACCCGGCCGGTCGTTTTGAGAGTTATAGCCCTGTTTTCCCTATTTCTGTTTCTTTTTATGTTATTCAGCTATATTATGCTATATCGGGTTAGTTGGTTCGGGACCAAAGTGGTTTAAGAGTGAATTGAGAGACTTAGTCTCTTAAGTAGAAACTTAAGTTGGAAAAGTCAACCGGATGTTGACCTATGTGTAAACGATCTCGGATTTAAATTCTGATGGTTCTGTTAGCTCCGTTAGGTTAGTTTGGACCTAGGAGTGCGTCTGAAATGAAATTTGGAGGTTCGTGGTAGAATTAGGCTTGAATTGGCGAAGTTGGAAATTTGGCGATTTTGGTCGGCAGTGAAAAATTTGATATCCAGGTTGGAACGGAATTTCGGAAGTTGGAATAGGTTCGTAGTGTCATTTGTGACGTGTGCGCAAAATTTGAGGTCATTCGGACGTGGTTTGGTTAGTTTCGGCATCGGTTGTCATAATTGGAAATTTAGAAGTTCTTAGGCTTCAATCCGAGGGTAATTTGGTGTTTGGATGTTGTTTTGAGTGATTCAAAGGTTCGACTAAGTTTGTATGTTGATATATGACTTTTTGGTATTTTTGGTTGAGGTCCCGTGGGCCTCGGGGTGATTCTGGGTGGTTAATGGATTTGTCGAAGTTGGAATTTACAGCTGGAGCTACTGCTTCTGCTATTTCCGCACCTGCGGAAGGGGGAGTCGCAATTGCGAGGTCACTGGTGCACAAAGGGGGTTCGCAGGTGCGGCTAATTCTAGGCTAGGCAGGATGCGCATGTGCGAGCCCGTAGGTGCGATACCTTGGGTGCAGATGCGGAAGGAAGGATAAAAGGCTGGCATCGCAGATGCGGCACGCCACGTGCAGGTGCGCAAGCGCATGCGCGACGGGTTTGCCGCAAATGCGGAGTCTGGGCGGATAAGTGAGTTGCGCAGGTGCGGTCGCGCGGGTGCGAGTAAATGGGTGTAGGTGTAAGAAGCCTGGGCAGAGGGTACATATTGCACACTTCGCGAATTTTGGTGCATTCTTCACCATTTCTATTCGGTTTTGGAGCTTTTGGGAGAGATTGGAAGAGGGAATCAAAGGGGTTTTCATTGAGGTAAGTTACTTGAGCCCTAATACACGTATATATGGTGATTTCCCGTTGTTTAAACATGTAATTAGTGAAAATGCGGGGTTAGGGCTTGAGATTTTTGGAGGTGTAATTTAAGGATTTGAAGGACCAAATGATGTTGGATTTTTATGAATTTGGTATGGTTAGACTCGTGAGTGAATGGGCTTTCTAGTTTTGTAAATTTTGTCGGATTTCGAGAAGTGGGTCCGGGGGCCGGGTTTGAGCCAATTTTGGGTTATGGTCTAATTTTGTAGCTTTTCTTGTGGAATTCATTCCATTAGCGCGTATTGATGGTATTGTACTGATTGTGAATAGATTCGGAGCATTTGGAGGCCGAGTCCAGAGGCAAGAGCATTGCGGGGTAGAGAATTGACTGGTTTGAGGTAAGTAACGATTGTAAATCTAGTCCTGAGGGTACGAAACCCCGAATTTTGTATCATTCTACTATTTTTAGTGACGCACATGCTAGGTGACGAGCGTGTGGGCGTGCACTGTTGGAGATTGTGACTTGGTCCGTCCCGTAGCAACTGTAATGTTGCATACTTTGCTGAAACTATATGATACTTATATGTTTTAGAAAGAGTTTCTATAAATTGGGCCGAATTTGATAGGTTTCGACATCGAATGTAGAAGTTAAAAATTCTAAGTTTCATTAAGCTTGAATTGGAGCATGATTCGTGATTTTAGCGTTGTTTGATGTGATTTGAGGTTTCAAATAAGTTCGTATGATATTTTAGGACTTGGTTGTGTATTGGGTTGAGGCCCCGAGGGCCTCAGGTGAGTTTCAGATGATTAACGGATCAAAAGTGGGATTTAGCTGCTGCAAAAGCTGCTGCAATTTTCTGCTGGAAATGCTGTCGAAATCGGGCTGCCTGTCAAAATCAGAGTCTCTGTCAAAATCGGAGTCCCTGACAAAATCGAGCTCCCTGACAAATCGAGCTCCCTGACAAATCGAGCTCCTTGACAAAATCGAGCTCCTTGACAAATCGAGCTCCCTGACAAATCGAGCTCCCTGACAAAAAGCTCCCTGACAAATCGAGCTCTCTGACAAATCGAGCTTTCTAACAAAATCGAGCTCCCTGACAAATCGAGCTCCCTGACAAATTGAGCCCCTGACAAATCGAGCTCCCTGACAAATCGGACTCCCTGACAAATTGAGCTCCCTGACAAATTGAGCTCCCTGACAAATCTGTAAGTTATAAAAACAGGGGACTTCGTCCCATTTGCCTTTTTGACGAATTGGAGCTTGAGGAGAGGCGATTTTGATATATTTTCAAGGAAAAACATTGGGATAAGTGATTCTAACTCGGATTTGGTCAATATACACGAATATATCATTGTTTTCACCATTTAATTAGTGTTTTGAAATAGAAATTTGAGAAACTTTTAGAAATCTCATAGAAACAAATTTTTGAGATTTCGGTGTCGATCCGAAGTCGGATTTGAGTGAAACTGGTATGGTTGGACTCATAATTGAATGGGTTGTCAGATTTTGTGAGTTTCGCTGGATTCCGAGGCATGGTCCCCACGGGCGATTTTTGAGCTAATTTAGGATTTTATTAAAATATGTAGTATTTGCTTATGAAATTGATTCCTATAATTTTTGTTGACTGTATCGAATTAATTATGACTAGATACGAGTCGATCGGAGTCGAAAAATCGAGGAAAAAGCATAATACTTGATTAAATTGGAGCAAGTCGAGGTAAGTGACTTGTCTAACCTTGTGTGGGGGAAATTTCCCCTAGGATTGATATTGATGTGATTATTAAAATGTGTTGAAAGTCATGTACACGAGGTGATAAGTGGCCTTGTGCCAGTGTTGTTTGGACCCTTGGGGGCCTTTTTTTACTATCCTCTTACTGTTTTCCATTGAAAATCTATACTCAATCATGTTTATACTTGTTTACCGCATAACTCAGTTTTATGACTTTATTTTGATGCATATAAATGTTTTGGGCCGAATGCCATGTTTTACTGAAATGCCCGAATGGCTTGAGAGGTGTTTGACTGAGTGAGGCCGAGGGCCTGATTTGTGAGGATATTTATGGGATCGGTCTGCATGCCAGAGCATGCATGCTATGATTTGGCTTGATAAAGTGCTTTGGCTTAAGGATCCCCTCCAGAGTCTGTACACACTCCCAGTGAGAGCAGGTGTCACACCCCGAACCTAAGAGCGAGACCAGCACCCGGTGCCTCACCTAACCTGGCGTACCAAATGGCGACTAAGGGAATCTGATCATATAATGTAATACTTTGGCCATGGGACCACTTTGCAAGACGATTTGCGAAGCAAAATATAAAACTGAATGGAAACTAGCACTAACTAAACATCA
>AWOL01S0164957.1:0-12835 GCA_000715115.1 Nicotiana otophora | reverse complement strand
AGGTACTGAGACAGGTACTTCCAGTGGTCACACGGGCACGTAGACGCACTTCCACGGAGACTATGTGGTGATCTGCTTGCCTTGCTTCGATCTACAGCACCGGATTCTCCTTCTACCTTCTTTACTGTTCCAATCTATTTTACTTTGGACAGTAGTGGTAGTAGTTCTTATATTCTCTAGATTGCTCACGCACTTGTGGCACCGGGTTTTGGGGGCTTCTAGCATTTATGCACTGTTGTACTTATAATTATTGCCACTGTGGTTTATGTATTATTCACACTTAATATTTTTGAGAAATAAGTATGTACGGTTGTTGAGATTTAGCGTTTATTCAGTGTATTTAAGGAAATTTATGCTTTTAAAAATTAACAATAAATAATTAAAGTGGAAGATCATGTCTGGGCATGCCTAACGGCGGCGTTAGGTGCGATCATGACCTATTATAGGTTCTGGATGGTGAAAGTTTGGTATCAGAGCTTCAGGTTTACATAGGTTTCATGAGTCCTGAGCAAACCTAGTTAGTCTTGTGGAACAGTGCGAAGACGTTTGTACTTATCTTCGAGAGGCTAGGGTGTGTTAGAAAAACTCTCTTTCTTCATCTCCTATCATACAATTGATATTGTGGTAATTATCCTTCTATTATTCCCTCACATATGGTGAGAACACACGTAGTAGATGTACCCGACGGTAGAGGGCCTGCTCCTCCCATTGATAGAGGTCGAGGCAGAGGCTAGAAGAGGATCCCGCTCCTATTAGAGGACGAGGGAGTACTAGAGTTGTTCCTGTTGTACCACCAGTGGATCCAGTGGAGGATCTTGTTACTGAGGAGCAAGATGAGGCACCTGCAAATGAGCTGGCGCTGACAAATTGCTTGACTTCACCGGGATTTCATGAGGTCATGGGTCGTATGCTGCGGTTTATGGATTCTATGTCACCGGCTTGTTTATTTCTGGCGGACCTAACAACATCTCAATGAGGCGGAGTAGTAGAGACCCATACCGCTTAGGCTCCAAGGCACGCTGCTGCCGTATATCAAACCCACGGTGCACTACCTACAGGCGAGGTCTAGCCAATTGCCAGCTGCGACCGTTGAGCAGCAGAAGCAGTTGGACAGATCGACTAGGCTTCGTCCTTCAATCTTTGAGGGTGAGCGGTCATAGGACCCACATGATTTCATTTATCGTTGCAAGGAAAATATATGTAACATGGGAATATTGGAGTCAAAGAGGGTGGACTTCACCATATTTCATTTTGAGGGAAAGGCCCGCAGATGCTGGCAGGCTTACCTCCATTGCAGGCCAGCTGGTTCACCTCACTTGACATAGGATCAGTTTATGTATTAATTCTTGGAAATATACATACTACCTTCAGAGAGAGTAGCTTCAGGGTTAGTCCGAGTGGGTCCATTAGGGTCATATTTTTGTGATCGATTACGAAGAGAGATTCACTGACTTGTTTTTCCATGCAACTATTGTGGGATATAGAGAGGCTGCAGAGGTTTATTACATGTCTGCACCCCGAGATTAAGGTTTCTATGGCCCATGAGGTAGAGATGGGGACTTCCTTTCGTCAGGTTGTAGATATAGCTTGGTGGATCGAGCTTATCCGTAACCCCAGCGGAGAGTTTGCATCGAGGGATAAGCAACCTTGACATTTTACTGGATTCAGTGAAGCCCCTTTTGGGAGAAAAGGTCCGTTCAGGATGGGCTAGTCTAGCAGGCCCATGAATCTAGTACTAGAACCTGCTCGGAGTGCTCCAGCACGACCCTACTTCAGTGCTATTCCAGAGAGTAATTACCGTCTGCCATCTATCCAGGGTTCCTCCAGTGGGTATTCAGTCCATTAAGGTAAGACTTCGAGTCAGCAGTTCTTTACTCCGAGGGGTTGTTTTAAGTGTGGGGAGTTGGGCCACGTAAAGAGGTTTTGTCCCAGACTATGATGCAAGGCAGTGCAGCAGGACCAACAGCCCATGATTACCGTACCAACTACCAAACCGCCCAACACAACTTTTCATCCACAGACTAACGTGTAGTTGAAGCAGATAGCTCGTATTCTAGAGGATATGCTTAGAGCATATCCTATGAGATGGCTTAGAGCATATGGACCCGAGGGTAGTGGGATCAACTCTTACCTTTGGCCAAGTTTTCTTATAAAAACAATTATCAGTCTAGCAACGAGATGGCTCCATTTCAGGCTTTATATGGTAGGCGATGGCATTCCTCATTCGGGTGTCTGAGCCCAGTGAGGCTAGGTTGTATGTCACTGATTTATTGAAGGATGCCTTGGAGAAGGTAAAGTTGATTTAAGAGTGACTTCTCATAGCACACTCCAATACAAAAGAGTGATGCAGATCAGAAAGCGCATTGTTTATCATTTATGGTAGGCTAGAAAGTTCTCTTGAAGGTCTCGCTGATGAAAGGTATCATCAGGTTTGGAAAGATGGGCAAGCTGAGTCCTAGGTGTATTGGCCCATTTGAGGCGTTGAGGCAAGTTGGGGAGGTTGCTTATGTTCTTGCTTTGCCTCTTAGTCTATCAGGAGTTTATTTGGTTTTCCATGTGTCTATGCTCCGAAAGTACTATGCCGATAGGTCGCATGTGTTAGATTATTGCACGGTGCAGGTAGATGAGAGATTAGGTTATGAAAAGTAGCCAGTTTTCATTGTTGACAGACATGTTTGCCGGTTGAGGTCTAGGAAGATTTCTGCGGTAAAGGTCCAAAGGTACAGACCAATTACAAAAATACAGTACAGAAATGTAGACATGCTTTCAAGTTTTACAGTTAAAGCTCGAACGGGTAAGATATGTCAAGTGTAACTAAAATGAGAAATCACACGTCTCCATATCTACATGTCAGTTATGTATGCCAACTGAAATACAAAAAATAGTGATGAAATCTTATGCATACTCATAGAGGTACCAATCACTCAGTCCTCCCATTCACTCCATCCTCACAGTTACTCGTTCCTCACAATCACTCTATCCTCATAATCATTAAATCCTCCCAATGGCTTGGCACTCACTCTCGGCACTCGCACTAAGGAGGTACCTGCGCTCACTGTTGGTGTGCAGACTCCAAAGGGGCATATCCAGCCCAAGCGCTATAATAAGCCAATCATAGTATGAATCAATAAAGCCTACTGCGGCTTGCAGCCGATCCTATAAATATCCTTACAATTATTCCCTCGGCCTCACTCAGTCACTAATCTCTCTAGTCTCTCGGTCTCACAATGTCATGAAAATCAAACCAAACGATGATGATATTAAGTATCAATAAATGGAAACAGAGACCGAGACATGATATGCGGATGATAGATGTAACTGAGTACATGATTGCAAATTAAGCAAGTAATTTAATAGCAATACGAACTCTGAGAGTCCAAACAATACCAGCATATAGCCTAAGCAAGATTTCTATCATGAATCCAATTTCTCTAACACATGGAGAATATACGGATAACATCAAGGTTATTCAACTATACAGTTTCACTGAATCGACCGAGTCACAATTCCTACGGTTCATGCCCACATGCCCGTCACCTAGCATGTGTGTTACCTCAACATCAACCACATATCACATAATTCAGGGTTTTATATCCTCAAAACCAAGTTTAGAAGTTTTACTTACCTCAAACCGTGCAAATCTCTCCTCCAACAACCCCTTGCCTGGCGAATCGGCCTTTGAATGCCTCGAATCTAGCCAAAAACAATTCGATACAATCAAATCAAGTTATAGGAATCAATCCATATGAAACTATTAAGTTCTTAATCAAAAGTAACAAAGTCAACTCAAAAGTCAACCCCGGGCCCACTTATCGGAATCCGATAAAAATTACAAAATCCGAACACTCATTCAACCACTAGTCACTCAAATCCCCAAATTTAACTCTCCAATCCCTAACTTAAAACTCCCAAAATTCCACCTCAAAAACACACAAACTACGTGGGAAAATCAATGGGGAAACAATATTATTGAATAAAAATGATCACAAGTGACTTACCTCAAGAAACCCATCGAAATTCCTCTCAAAACTGGCCTTAGTCTGAGCTTGTAATGTCCAAAATGATTAAAAATTACAAAACCCTCGAATTAATATTCTGTCCAGAGGTCTTCGCTTCTGCGGACCATTTACCTGCACAAGTGGTCCCGCATGCACGACAAAAACTTCGCTTCTACGATGCTCACTCAACCCCCGATCAAGCACACCTGCGTCCAGTTCCCCGCATCTACAGGTGTGCTTCTGTGAGGTCTTGTCTACTTCTGCAGAGACTGTTTCAACATGCCCCCTTCGCACCTGCGACCTATTTCTGCATCTGCGATCTCACAGGTGTGGACCAAATCATCGCACCTGCGATCACTGCAAAACTTCCTTCCACGCCGCTTCTGCGCTCATGATGTCGCTTCTGCGGTCACACACCTGTGTCCAATTCCATCACAGGTGCGATCGCACCAGAATTAGAACTCCAGCATTCCCTCAATTCCAAACTTCGATTTGTTAACCATCCGAACTCCAATTGAGTCATAAAACACAATACAAACTTATCGAGGACTCAAATCACATCAAACAACATCAAAAACATGAATCGCACCTCAATTCAAGCCTAACAAAAACTAAGAAATTTAAAATTCTACAATCGGTGCCAAAACCTATCAAATCATGCACGATTGACCTCACATTTTGCACACAAGTCGTAAATGACACAACAGACCTATTCCAACTCCAAAACCAAAATCCGAGCCTGGTAACTACAAAGTCAACTCTCGGTCAAACTTCTCAATTTCCAAACATATAATTTTCAAATTTTGGCCATTTAAAGCCAAAATCAACTATGGACCTCCAAATCACTATCCCGACACACTCCTAAATTCAAAATCACCATACGGGGCTATCAGAACCATCAATACTCCATTTCGGAGTCGTTTACACATAAGTCAACATCCGGTCAACATTTTCAACTTAAACTTCCAACCTTAAGACTAAGTGTCTCAATTCATTCTGAAACATCTCTGAACCAACCCCACTACACTGGCAAGTCATATAATGACAATTAAGCATAGAATAAGTAGTAAATGGGGGNGGCACTCGCACTAAGGAGGTACCTGCGCTCACTGTTGGTGTGCAGACTCCAAAGGGGCATATCCAGCCCAAGCGCTATAATAAGCCAATCATAGTATGAATCAATAAAGCCTACTGCGGCTTGCAGCCGATCCTNGATTTATTGAAGGATGCCTTGGAGAAGGTAAAGTTGATTTAAGAGTGACTTCTCATAGCACACTCCAATACAAAAGAGTTATGCAGATCAGAAAGCGCATTGTTTATCATTTATGGTAGGCTAGAAAGTTCTCTTGAAGGTCTCGCTGATGAAAGGTATCATCAGGTTTGGAAAGATGGGCAAGCTGAGTCCTAGGTGTATTGGCCCATTTGAGGCGTTGAGGCAAGTTGGGGAGGTTGCTTATGTTCTTGCTTTGCCTCTTAGTCTATCAGGAGTTTATTTGGTTTTCCATGTGTCTATGCTCCGAAAGTACTATGCCGATAGGTCGCATGTGTTAGATTATTGCACGGTGCAGGTAGATGAGAGATTAGGTTATGAAAAGTAGCCAGTTTTCATTGTTGACAGACATGTTTGCCGGTTGAGGTCTAGGAAGATTTCTGCGGTAAAGGTCCAAAGGTACAGACCAATTACAAAAATACAGTACAGAAATGTAGACATGCTTTCAAGTTTTACAGTTAAAGCTCGAACGGGTAAGATATGTCAAGTGTAACTAAAATGAGAAATCACACGTCTCCATATCTACATGTCAGTTATGTATGCCAACTGAAATACAAAAAATAGTGATGAAATCTTATGCATACTCATAGAGGTACCAATCACTCAGTCCTCCCATTCACTCCATCCTCACAGTTACTCGTTCCTCACAATCACTCTATCCTCATAATCATTAAATCCTCCCAATGGCTTGGCACTCACTCTCGGCACTCGCACTAAGGAGGTACCTGCGCTCACTGTTGGTGTGCAGACTCCAAAGGGGCATATCCAGCCCAAGCGCTATAATAAGCCAATCATAGTATGAATCAATAAAGCCTACTGCGGCTTGCAGCCGATCCTATAAATATCCTTACAATTATTCCCTCGGCCTCACTCAGTCACTAATCTCTCTAGTCTCTCGGTCTCACAATGTCATGAAAATCAAACCAAACGATGATGATATTAAGTATCAATAAATGGAAACAGAGACCGAGACATGATATGCGGATGATAGATGTAACTGAGTACATGATTGCAAATTAAGCAAGTAATTTAATAGCAATACGAACTCTGAGAGTCCAAACAATACCAGCATATAGCCTAAGCAAGATTTCTATCATGAATCCAATTTCTCTAACACATGGAGAATATACGGATAACATCAAGGTTATTCAACTATACAGTTTCACTGAATCGACCGAGTCACAATTCCTACGGTTCATGCCCACATGCCCGTCACCTAGCATGTGTGTTACCTCAACATCAACCACATATCACATAATTCAGGGTTTTATATCCTCAAAACCAAGTTTAGAAGTTTTACTTACCTCAAACCGTGCAAATCTCTCCTCCAACAACCCCTTGCCTGGCGAATCGGCCTTTGAATGCCTCGAATCTAGCCAAAAACAATTCGATACAATCAAATCAAGTTATAGGAATCAATCCATATGAAACTATTAAGTTCTTAATCAAAAGTAACAAAGTCAACTCAAAAGTCAACCCCGGGCCCACTTATCGGAATCCGATAAAAATTACAAAATCCGAACACTCATTCAACCACTAGTCACTCAAATCCCCAAATTTAACTCTCCAATCCCTAACTTAAAACTCCCAAAATTCCACCTCAAAAACACACAAACTACGTGGGAAAATCAATGGGGAAACAATATTATTGAATAAAAATGATCACAAGTGACTTACCTCAAGAAACCCATCGAAATTCCTCTCAAAACTGGCCTTAGTCTGAGCTTGTAATGTCCAAAATGATTAAAAATTACAAAACCCTCGAATTAATATTCTGTCCAGAGGTCTTCGCTTCTGCGGACCATTTACCTGCACAAGTGGTCCCGCATGCACGACAAAAACTTCGCTTCTACGATGCTCACTCAACCCCCGATCAAGCACACCTGCGTCCAGTTCCCCGCATCTACAGGTGTGCTTCTGTGAGGTCTTGTCTACTTCTGCAGAGACTGTTTCAACATGCCCCCTTCGCACCTGCGACCTATTTCTGCATCTGCGATCTCACAGGTGTGGACCAAATCATCGCACCTGCGATCACTGCAAAACTTCCTTCCACGCCGCTTCTGCGCTCATGATGTCGCTTCTGCGGTCACACNCCAGTGGATCCAGTGGAGGATCTTGTTACTGAGGAGCAAGATGAGGCACCTGCAAATGAGCTGGCGCTGACAAATTGCTTGACTTCACCGGGATTTCATGAGGTCATGGGTCGTATGCTGCGGTTTATGGATTCTATGTCACCGGCTTGTTTATTTCTGGCGGACCTAACAACATCTCAAGGAGGCGGAGTAGTAGAGACCCATACCGCTTAGGCTCCAAGGCACGCTGCTGCCGTATATCAAACCCACGGTGCACTACCTACAGGCGAGGTCTAGCCAATTGCCAGCTGCGACCGTTGAGCAGCAGAAGCAGTTGGACAGATCGACTAGGCTTCGTCCTTCAATCTTTGAGGGTGAGCGGTCATAGGACCCACATGATTTCATTTATCGTTGCAAGGAAAATATATGTAACATGGGAATATTGGAGTCAAAGAGGGTGGACTTCACCATATTTCATTTTGAGGGAAAGGCCCGCAGATGCTGGCAGGCTTACCTCCATTGCAGGCCAGCTGGTTCACCTCACTTGACATAGGATCAGTTTATGTATTAATTCTTGGAAATATACATACTACCTTCAGAGAGAGTAGCTTCAGGGTTAGTCCGAGTGGGTCCATTAGGGTCATATTTTTGTGATCGATTACGAAGAGAGATTCACTGACTTGTTTTTCCATGCAACTATTGTGGGATATAGAGAGGCTGCAGAGGTTTATTACATGTCTGCACCCCGAGATTAAGGTTTCTATGGCCCATGAGGTAGAGATGGGGACTTCCTTTCGTCAGGTTGTAGATATAGCTTGGTGGATCGAGCTTATCCGTAACCCCAGCGGAGAGTTTGCATCGAGGGATAAGCAACCTTGACATTTTACTGGATTCAGTGAAGCCCCTTTTGGGAGAAAAGGTCCGTTCAGGATGGGCTAGTCTAGCAGGCCCATGAATCTAGTACTAGAACCTGCTCGGAGTGCTCCAGCACGACCCTACTTCAGTGCTATTCCAGAGAGTAATTACCGTCTGCCATCTATCCAGGGTTCCTCCAGTGGGTATTCAGTCCATTAAGGTAAGACTTCGAGTCAGCAGTTCTTTACTCCGAGGGGTTGTTTTAAGTGTGGGGAGTTGGGCCACGTAAAGAGGTTTTGTCCCAGACTATGATGCAAGGCAGTGCAGCAGGACCAACAGCCCATGATTACCGTACCAACTACCAAACCGCCCAACACAACTTTTCATCCACAGACTAACGTGTAGTTGAAGCAGATAGCTCGTATTCTAGAGGATATGCTTAGAGCATATCCTATGAGATGGCTTAGAGCATATGGACCCGAGGGTAGTGGGATCAACTCTTACCTTTGGCCAAGTTTTCTTATAAAAACAATTATCAGTCTAGCAACGAGATGGCTCCATTTCAGGCTTTATATGGTAGGCGATGGCATTCCTCATTCGGGTGTCTGAGCCCAGTGAGGCTAGGTTGTATGTCACTGATTTATTGAAGGATGCCTTGGAGAAGGTAAAGTTGATTTAAGAGTGACTTCTCATAGCACACTCCAATACAAAAGAGTTATGCAGATCAGAAAGCGCATTGTTTATCATTTATGGTAGGCTAGAAAGTTCTCTTGAAGGTCTCGCTGATGAAAGGTATCATCAGGTTTGGAAAGATGGGCAAGCTGAGTCCTAGGTGTATTGGCCCATTTGAGGCGTTGAGGCAAGTTGGGGAGGTTGCTTATGTTCTTGCTTTGCCTCTTAGTCTATCAGGAGTTTATTTGGTTTTCCATGTGTCTATGCTCCGAAAGTACTATGCCGATAGGTCGCATGTGTTAGATTATTGCACGGTGCAGGTAGATGAGAGATTAGGTTATGAAAAGTAGCCAGTTTTCATTGTTGACAGACATGTTTGCCGGTTGAGGTCTAGGAAGATTTCTGCGGTAAAGGTCCAAAGGTACAGACCAATTACAAAAATACAGTACAGAAATGTAGACATGCTTTCAAGTTTTACAGTTAAAGCTCGAACGGGTAAGATATGTCAAGTGTAACTAAAATGAGAAATCACACGTCTCCATATCTACATGTCAGTTATGTATGCCAACTGAAATACAAAAAATAGTGATGAAATCTTATGCATACTCATAGAGGTACCAATCACTCAGTCCTCCCATTCACTCCATCCTCACAGTTACTCGTTCCTCACAATCACTCTATCCTCATAATCATTAAATCCTCCCAATGGCTTGGCACTCACTCTCGGCACTCGCACTAAGGAGGTACCTGCGCTCACTGTTGGTGTGCAGACTCCAAAGGGGCATATCCAGCCCAAGCGCTATAATAAGCCAATCATAGTATGAATCAATAAAGCCTACTGCGGCTTGCAGCCGATCCTATAAATATCCTTACAATTATTCCCTCGGCCTCACTCAGTCACTAATCTCTCTAGTCTCTCGGTCTCACAATGTCATGAAAATCAAACCAAACGATGATGATATTAAGTATCAATAAATGGAAACAGAGACCGAGACATGATATGCGGATGATAGATGTAACTGAGTACATGATTGCAAATTAAGCAAGTAATTTAATAGCAATACGAACTCTGAGAGTCCAAACAATACCAGCATATAGCCTAAGCAAGATTTCTATCATGAATCCAATTTCTCTAACACATGGAGAATATACGGATAACATCAAGGTTATTCAACTATACAGTTTCACTGAATCGACCGAGTCACAATTCCTACGGTTCATGCCCACATGCCCGTCACCTAGCATGTGTGTTACCTCAACATCAACCACATATCACATAATTCAGGGTTTTATATCCTCAAAACCAAGTTTAGAAGTTTTACTTACCTCAAACCGTGCAAATCTCTCCTCCAACAACCCCTTGCCTGGCGAATCGGCCTTTGAATGCCTCGAATCTAGCCAAAAACAATTCGATACAATCAAATCAAGTTATAGGAATCAATCCATATGAAACTATTAAGTTCTTAATCAAAAGTAACAAAGTCAACTCAAAAGTCAACCCCGGGCCCACTTATCGGAATCCGATAAAAATTACAAAATCCGAACACTCATTCAACCACTAGTCACTCAAATCCCCAAATTTAACTCTCCAATCCCTAACTTAAAACTCCCAAAATTCCACCTCAAAAACACACAAACTACGTGGGAAAATCAATGGGGAAACAATATTATTGAATAAAAATGATCACAAGTGACTTACCTCAAGAAACCCATCGAAATTCCTCTCAAAACTGGCCTTAGTCTGAGCTTGTAATGTCCAAAATGATTAAAAATTACAAAACCCTCGAATTAATATTCTGTCCAGAGGTCTTCGCTTCTGCGGACCATTTACCTGCACAAGTGGTCCCGCATGCACGACAAAAACTTCGCTTCTACGATGCTCACTCAACCCCCGATCAAGCACACCTGCGTCCAGTTCCCCGCATCTACAGGTGTGCTTCTGTGAGGTCTTGTCTACTTCTGCAGAGACTGTTTCAACATGCCCCCTTCGCACCTGCGACCTATTTCTGCATCTGCGATCTCACAGGTGTGGACCAAATCATCGCACCTGCGATCACTGCAAAACTTCCTTCCACGCCGCTTCTGCGCTCATGATGTCGCTTCTGCGGTCACACACCTGTGTCCAATTCCATCACAGGTGCGATCGCACCAGAATTAGAACTCCAGCATTCCCTCAATTCCAAACTTCGATTTGTTAACCATCCGAACTCCAATTGAGTCATAAAACACAATACAAACTTATCGAGGACTCAAATCACATCAAACAACATCAAAAACATGAATCGCACCTCAATTCAAGCCTAACAAAAACTAAGAAATTTAAAATTCTACAATCGGTGCCAAAACCTATCAAATCATGCACGATTGACCTCACATTTTGCACACAAGTCGTAAATGACACAACAGACCTATTCCAACTCCAAAACCAAAATCCGAGCCTGGTAACCACAAAGTCAACTCTCGGTCAAACTTCTCAATTTCCAAACATATAATTTTCAAATTTTGGCCATTTAAAGCCAAAATCAACTATGGACCTCCAAATCACTATCCCGACACACTCCTAAATTCAAAATCACCATACGGGGCTATCAGAACCATCAATACTCCATTTCGGAGTCGTTTACACATAAGTCAACATCCGGTCAACATTTTCAACTTAAACTTCCAACCTTAAGACTAAGTGTCTCAATTCATTCTGAAACATCTCTGAACCAACCCCACTACACTGGCAAGTCATATAATGACAATTAAGCATAGAATAAGTAGTAAATGGGGGAACATGGCTACAACACTCAAAATGATCGGCCGTGTCGTTACAACTTAACATGTGAAATGTTCAGGCAAATTCCAATCACCATACAAAGGTTTTAAATCAACTAGGTAAGCATCCATGGAAGATGAGAAGAAGTTGACTTTCAGGTAAATAAGGCAACTAGGCATCACATGAAGAGGGATGAGACTTATTTTAGTTGACATAAGGAAAAATAGACTAGACATATATTGGAATTCACCCTAGGAGTCTTAAGCCATTAGTGGGCACACAACACCAAAACAAAAAAACAAGTTTGCCTAGGCATTGTAACAGTATTTGCATATAGAATTTATATAGTCACAACAAAGACACATTCTAATAAGTTCTAGGCATGCATTAGTTCCCTAGGAGATTTTAAGTCACGAATGCATGATAAGCAATAGTCTTTAAGTAACCAATTACACTTAAACATGAAGATGAGCAGTCAATCAGGTTGGAAATCTACAATAGGCATGCATTAAGGCGAATGTCAAGGAAGAGTACATTAGGCTTAGTATTTAGACAATGTCATCTCATGATTTGCAGAGAAACAACAAGTGATGCATAAGGGATTCAACATGAAGAAAGCAACTCTGAGCAATGACATGTTTCCAAGAAATCTGAACAAGATGCAATAAACATCAAACAAGTCATGAATCAACTTACCTAACTATGCGAAAGTCAAGACTAGAACAAAATCGATACAAGATGACATTAAAACGAGAAGGCTTGTACACGAAGAGGCATAACATTAAACGCCAAGGAATCCTAGTAATGCTAATGCACATAACATAAACACAATCAGAGGCAAGTACAATTATGATAGTAGAAAGTGCTAACTTGTTGCAAACAAAGTAAATAAAAATGAGGAACTCAAAATCTCAGGAAGAGATGCGATTATTGGAGAACGAAGAAACCCCAAATCCATAGTGCTTCAGAGTTCACAAGAGCCTCGATGTGGGCTCCGAGCAGTGCCTACACTGAAGGAGGCTAATGAACAGAATCCGATGGCCTTGGTTTTCAGCCGGCCAAAAATCAAAGTCTCAGAATAATATAGAATGAGTGAAAGTGGGAGAATAGTAGTAGTAACAGTAGTCGTAGTAGTAGCCATTCATCTTTTATGGGAAACAGGGAAGGGGTTTGTAATGTGACAGATTAAGATGGACAAACAAGAAAA